>JAYXIM010027641.1:0-25690 GCA_037575425.1 Anastrepha fraterculus
CTTAATTTCAAGTGAATCAAGATGGCTGCTCACAATAATCTCTTTATGCCCTTGCATTTATTTTTAGTTGCTGAAATCTACGTAATTTACTATATTACAATACATACATATATAATAAATTGCATAAACCTTTTCTTTGTTCAACTTAAAAGGTATAGGAGAGGACTCAATTGATATTGTAAGTAGTTGCAAAAAGGATTAGACAAATGCATGTGCTTAGATTTCACTTTTTGCGATTAGCTATTTCTAAACGACTTTGTTGAAAAGTGTATTCTTTCATAAAATTATTTAATAACTTGAGTATGAATAAGCTCAGAGTTCATTTATAAAATTAGATTGAGTGGTAGAAGAAAAAAACCCCACACACTCACACATACGTGCCTATAATTTTGGAAGTGGTCTAATTTCAAAAATTTCTTGTTACAAGGTACTTAAGGGTTTGCTTTTGAGCAAACTAAGCAATATTTTTCATTTGTGATATATGTTTTTTTACGGCTGTTTGTAGTTTTCTGTAATAGAAATGGTTTATGGGTGCTAAATTGTGTATTAATCTTGGATATGCTTGCGTTTTTTTGTAGCTTTAAACTACTTAGACTATATTCGAAATATAGAAATATAAATAATACTAAATAATCAACATACAAATAATTTAAAGCAATCAAGCAAGCAAATAATTGAAATATCAATTTATTTATTTATTCATTTGAAGAAGTCAAGAAAACATAATTTCAGACTGACTACTAAAACTAAGGAATAATGAAAATATATACAAATGCAATCATATATTTGTACCTAGTTAAATATACAAGCTTACCTTTAACTAACTAAAAGATAAAGTTCAAAAGTACAGAAAATTATTTCTTAGAAAATGGGAAATCTAACAAGTTAGAAATCTCAGTGAAATCACCAATAGCAGTTCAATAGGAGCATTGCGAGCCTAATTTTAAATAGAAAGAAAGAGCGCTACGATAGTCAAGTGATAAAGGCTCTGATGACGCCATGTTGCAGATCCAACCAAGTCAACTCCTGTAAGAAGGAGATCAAATCTCTTGGTTGTGCAGTTAACATTTCTCTGATCTGGGTTCCAGGACATAGGGACGTAGAGGGAATTGAAATTGCTAACGAACTTGCCAGGAAGGGGACTGAATTGGCCTCAGAGACCATCGACTTCCCCTTGAGAGTTGTAAATGGGGAACTGCACTGAACTGAAAGCGCAGGAAAGATGGAGCACCATTTCTTCATGTGCTATTTCTAAAAGCCTTTGGCTCCAGTACGATATACGAAGAACGCAGAAAGTCCTTTGGACTCCTCGCAATTCCATTTCCAAACTCGTAACTGTGTTTCCCGGTCACTGGACGATCGGCACATACGTGGAAAAGCTAGGGTTACCATTTAACTCCCATTGCAGATGCTGTGGGGACCTTTCAGACAAGGAAACTGTTGAGCATTCTCTCTGTAAATGTCCAGGCTTGACAGCTAGACGACTAAAGTTACTGGGCGCTCCTTTCTTCGACAGCCTGGGGTAGTGCGCCAACCCAAATCGAATCAATCTCCTCCATTATATCAACAGCTCTGGCTGGCTGTACATATCTGCCTGTTGGAGGTCTCATAATGGTATCAAAACGGAGTTCTAGTGCTACTTGAGGAGTGCCAGACTGGCACTTCAACCATTTCACATACCTTTATACCTTCTAAGAACTTCAGATTGGTCAAAAGTAAACGTGATGTGTAAGATGGGAGTAAACAAATACAGTAAATAATTTCAGGGTATAAGGGTTCGTAAATTTGAGCTATTCCATGGTACAAAACCTAAGATAGAATATAGAATGTAATTTTGATAAGATGAAATTAAAGTGGCTATTAAGTGAGAAACGACTATCAAAAATTACGCCAAAATATTTCGATTCTTTAATAGATGGAAGTACAGTATTGGATGTGCTATAAGAAGTATGAAAGACATTATGAATTTTGGAAACAGTGAAATTACAGTGTTTTTTGATATTTAAAGAAAGTTGATATAACTGCCGCACATTGTTTTTTTTTTAGAAAAATTACAGAAAGCCCATCGATATCAGTTTGGAAAGAAGTTTTCAAGCTTAATATTACAAGTTCGACAACATCTTCTGAAAGATTTAGGTGCCCAAAATCCAGAGTTGAAGATTGATTTACAGATCGATCTAAAAAGCGCTAAGAAGCTGCATCAGTATCATTCTGAAGAAAATTGATTGAAAAAATTCTGCGAAAACACTGGCTGCCTCTAATGGCGTTTTAGCAAATTTACATGATCCGGAACTCGAAGTGTAACCAATTAAAAAGGACATAAATGTAGTTTGGAAAATTACTTTCATTCAATTCAAAGTAAAAAATGTATGAAAATAATATAAAATTAAAAATTAATTTACTTTTGTTCGACACGACCACATTTTGCCTTGACTATGGCCTTGAGACGGTCCAGAAACGAATCGCAAGCTGCCCGAATAGGACTTGCAGGTGTTTTGGCCCACTCGCAAACAATAGCTTTCTTCAGCGTCTCGAGACTGGTGAATCTTTTAGTTCGGGCCTCGCTTTCCAAAATGGCCCAAAGAGAATAATTCATCGGATTTGCGTCTGATGAATTTGAGAGCCATTGTGTGGACGTTATGAAGTTCGGGACGTTATTTTTTAGCCATTCTTGGTACTTTTTTTTTTTTTTTTTTTTTTTTTTTTTGTCGGGACAACTAGCAAGTGCAGCACTCAGACATTAATTGAGTCCATTGTACTACACTTGGATTCCCTTTTAATTTTCTTTAAATCTACCCGATCTCCGAAGAAATCTGAGTAGATCTTGTGGTGCCAAGGAGCCAAGATGGTCGCTTCTTAACACATCAGTGCCAAAGACCTCAAACCTGATTCGGGCGAAGGCGGGGCAGACACACAGGAAGTGATCCGCCGTCTCATCCTCCTCTTCACAAGCTGGGCAGAGTACACTGTCTGAGATGCTTTGGTACACTCGAGCTTTGTGAGACGGTGCCACGTCCTGTTGAAACGTCCATGGCCTGCCATCGAAATGTTCGTCTACCAACGACTTCAAAGCAACCATCAGAAAACTTTTCTGGTAATATTTCGTATTTACCTTGACGCCAGGCTTGATCAAAACGATTGAAGAGCGCCCATCTGCGGTTACAGCGGCCAAAACCATTACTTGGGTGCTGGCGGGTACTGCCTCCTGGTGGACAATCGATGACTCAAATTTTCGTATGAACGGTCGATCAAATAAACCCCATCGTTTTGGGAATTTACGAATTGCTCAATTTGAGAAATTTTCTCGTCAAAAAACACAATGCTCGGCAATTTACCGCTTTCATCCAAGCGAAGCAACTCCTGCGCTCTCAAATCTGACTTGTTGCTGCTTTGGTGTGAGATCACGCGCCTTTTGGATCTTGTCAGGCCTGACTTTGAGATCATTTTTCAGTATGCGGCGGATGCTACGGTCAGATATTTTCAGTTGCTTCGCCATTTGATTGACACTTTATCGGGGATTTCGCTCAAGTCGCTTCTTCACTTTTGGAACCATTTAACGTGACGTTGCCGTATTCTGATGACCACCTCCATAACGTTTCGCTATACTACCTGTATCATTGTGACGAGTAATGGTGCGATAAACAAAAACTGTATTACTTTAAGATGCTCGAGCTCTCGAACAATCGATGGTTGTGATTTTCCAGCCAAATATAATGCAAACACACTATTACATTTGAAATCCATTACTGATTTCCTTTCTTCGCGTTTACTCTCGGCAAAATGTTTCCGCGCGCTTGAAAAAAATACTCTGGGCTGTCATTTAGCCAATTAACAGACAGCTGATGCCCGTGCGTCAACTGCGCGAACGGACCCTATACTACCAAAACAAATAGCAGATGGAATACTATTGCAGGATTTCTTAGATTTAACGAGTGCCAAAAAATCTTAGGGCTAGACTTAATACTCTCACTATACTCAACACTATAATTAATATGAGCGTAGAGTAAGCCAAAGTCAAGCGAAAAGCATAGCGGCCTTTATGAGACATTTAAATATTTCTCAATTAGTTGTAAGTAATGTAAAAATTGTTGTTCTACGTACACATCTACAGATATGTATATATATAGTTATAAATATAATTCTTAGTTGTCAACTATTCAACTTTTTTGTTATGTAAATATGTATGTATGTACCTATATATTCTGTAAGCATGACGACCGTTATTCCTTTTGCATGCTGCATGCGCTGCTTAATTGTTGTTGTTAATATGCAAATGCAACAGTATGATGTAAAATATATTTACCTATATACGCATATATTGTATGTGTGTATGTATAGGCATGCAGTTGCTTGACATCAAAGTTTCCTTTGAAGTTTGTATGTAAATATACATGAATACATTTTTATGCAACATTTAAATTACTTATTTCCATATGCTTTGGTATGTTTTGTTTTCCTTTTACTGTTACTTAATATTAATATGACTGTTATGTTTTTGAACCACTCAGAATATTATTGAAAAAAAAACGAATAATTATCATCATTCCATACCTCGTCGATTTCATTGCATCCATAAACATATCGCATCCCGCGTTCCTGCCGGCAACTTTAATTAAAATTTAATTAAAGGAAAAAATATCAGCCTTAATGCTGTTGACGCAGCAAAACAAATGTGTTGAAAAAGGGCGTGTAAAATAATATAATTTCTCCAATTAATCTGATTAATCTCAGCGAAAAACGCGTTAACCTTAACCCCAATGCATAAAACCGCTTTCTGTGTTCACTTTATTGCCACACGCTTCATCGCCTCATTTTCACCGCCACCACCAAACTACAGTTATTAAAATAATTAAATAATTTATGCAGATTTATTACATTAATCACTTTTTTGTCGTCTTCGTCTGCTTGCGTCCGTGAAGGTACACGAAGCTGATGCCTGCTTGGTACTGGCCAATAAATATTGCCAAGATCCCGATGCTGAAGATGCTGCCAATATTATGCGAGTCATCTCAATTAAAAACTACAGCGAAGACATACGAGTGATTATACAACTTATGCAATATCATAATAAGGTAAGTGATTTTTCGCACAAGTAAAATAGTTCGCATTCATTTCAGAGAGAAATCAGTTACAGAAAAGCATAGAGAACACAATTTTATGGATTGGTTTTCTTATGAACAATTAACTTAAAGGGTTAGTGATTGTCAGAGGCCCGAAAAAATGATTCAATAATTTTTCTTTGCTAGTTTATTGCTTTATTTTACAATAATGAAAACACGGCATTAATACATCATGTTTCGACTTGACTTCAACAAAATCTCAAAGAAAAAAATTTATAATTGTAAAAGTTATAGCTGTTTGTGTGGAGAGCGGAGTCGCTTGGAGATTCATCTAAAATCAATCGGACAAGAGAAATTAGTTTTATTAATAGATAATCTTGTGCCTCATCGAAGCTTTTTTTCAAAATTATTTATATGGCGGCCTCAGGAAACATTTTTCAGATTTTCGCGAAAAAAACCGACAATTAATTGTTTAGAAGAAATTGAAGTTTTGAAAAAAAAATCGTTCGATCAGGAACGAACACTATCTATTTACCACAAAATATAAACCTCCACCCTTTCGATTTCCCAAATTAAACAACCACGTTCTCCCGCTCCCAAGCTAGGTATTTTGGGGTGATACTTGCCTCCAAACTCCATTGGAAGCTACACATTGAAAATCGGGTAAAGAAGGCCAGTATAGCCTTCTACTCCTGCAAATGTATGTTCGGTAAGAAATGGGGACTCAACCCACAGGTCGTGCTGTGGATGTACAACGCAGTGATTTTAACAGTTTTAACGTAGGATGTCTCGTTTAGTGGGAAGCTCTTCGGAAGGGCTATAATATCACTAAACTGGTGAGGGTGTAAAGGACTGCATGCATTGGCATCACCGGAGTATGTAAAACTTGCCACAGTACTGCCCTAAATGTCCTTTTGCACTTTCTTGCCATCGACTTTTCCGTCATTTCCATTGCCGCTCAAAGTGCAATCAGGTTAAAGGACATTGGCCTCTGGAAGCTTGCACCTATGTCTTCACTGACGGTTCCAAGATGGAATCAGGAGTCGGAGCAGGGGTTTTCTCTAAATCAGCTAATTTATCTATTTCCTCAAAATTACCGAACACTGCTAGTGTTTTTTCAAGCAGAAGTCTTTGAGATCCTGCAGGCTTGTAAAATGCTTAGGAAACGTGGGAGCGAGGGGGATATTAACATTTTCTCCTATAGTCAAGCCGCGATCAAGGCTCTGGCGACACCATGGTGCAGAACGAAATTAGTAAACTCCTGTAAGGAGGAGATTAAATCTTTTGGGTGCGCAGGTAACATCTCTCTGATCTGTGTTCCAGGGCATAGGAACAAAGAGGGAAATTAAATTGCTGACGACCTTGCCAGGAAGGAGACTGAATTGTCCTCAGAGACCTCCCACCCGGTTGCTAAAGGGAAACTGCACAAATTATTTCTCAGGAATGCGTACAAAAGATGGAGCACCATTTCTTCATGTGCTATTTCGAAAACCCTTTGGGCCCAATACGATATACGAAGAACTCTGAAAGTCCTTTGGACTCCTCGCCATTCAATTTCCAAACTCGAAGCTGTGTTTACCGGGCACTGGACGATCGGCACGACAAGGAAACTGTAGAGCATTCTCTCTGTAAATGTCCGGGTTTGACAGCTAGACGACTAAGGTCTAGTTTTGAGAAAAACGTCCCCATGGCAGGCATATGTTGACCACAGGCGTTGAGCCCTTTGATTACACCCACCAGTACTCTCAGGACCTTTCTGCTGAGTTTTAGATGACAGGTCGATATTTTCCTGTTTGGTTCTTTCACAAAGCACTTTGCAACTCTGCAAGAGTCCAAGCCAGACCAACGTCCTCTATGGGTAGACCTCATGAAGTCGGTAATCCATAGTTGAATCGATTCGGAATTGATACCTAGAAACGGTTCAGGGTCTAGTGGCATACTTGCAGCGCCTTCATTGGCCAGTTTATCAGTTAACTCGTTCCCTATAACACCACAATATGTAGGCACCCAAATAAGACTCTCTTTTTTGTGTTTTGCAACACTGTTCAGTTTTGTCTTACAGCTTAGCGAAGGCTTTCAGTACAGCTTGACTGTCACTACAAATTCCAATAGCTCCAATTTTTCTCAATTAGCCTGTATGCCACATTCAAGATGGCGTAGACTTCCGTAAAGAATACCATGGTCATCTGTCCTGTGGCATAGGAGTACTTAGTATATTCGTCTAAGTACCATCCAGTTCCTCTACCATCACAGGTTTTGGATCCGTCAGTGTAGAAAGTGTGCTGATATCCCGTTAATAGGTTCTCTGGACTTAACCATTGATCTCCATCTCGGATCAAAACATCATACTTCCTACCGAAACTAACGAGAGGCACCTGACTGTCCACTGGCATCGAGAACAGTGTGCACCGCTCCGACAACTGGTGGTATATCTGACAGTGGCCAGTGCTTTCTTCATTTCCCCAGACTCCGTTTATCTTGAGCCTGTATGCCGCCTTCATCGCTTCCTTTCGAATTTGAAGATCTACAGGTTGCAAGTTCAAAATGGGATTAAGGACATAACCAGATGTCGGACTCATAGCACCTATGATACCCAAGCACACACTTTTCTGTAGCCTGTTTAGGGGTTTTATTCTGGAATTAAGCATTGTGGCTTTCCACCATACTACAGAGGCGTATGTAATAATGGGTCTAATCAGGGTGATGTTCCACCTGTGCACTATCGCCGGTCTTAGACCCCATGTCTTGCCAAAGGTTCTCTTACACTGCCAAAAGGCTTTTAGTGTTCGAGGAACCTTCTGCTCGACAGGCTTCCAGGTAAGCTTACTATCTATGAGGTTAAGTATTTAACCCCAGAAGGCAGGTACTTTTATAGGATTCACCAAAAGACCATGCAATTCGCACCAATGTTCAATCTTATTTAGAGCTACCTGCATTTTATTGCACATAGTTTCAAGTGATCGTCCTGAGATTAATGCGCACAAATCGTATGCGTAGACTTGAATGTGTCCAATTTCCTGCAGATCATTAAGAAGAGAGTCCACAACAAAGCACCAAAGTAGGGGAAAGAATACACCGCCTTGTGGGCAACCCTTCTTGACGATACATCAGAAATCAATAAACGAAATGGTAATGGGTTGGCCTCACACTAAGGAAAGATGATGACAATGTCGCTCAACAAACTAGTAGAGGAATTGGCAGCCCATGTACCACCTGCAGGCGCTCAACAGAAGCTGAAATGAAAAACCGTGTCCGTTGGCGAAGAGAAATGGTTAACGCACTATGCTCCAAATAGGAGTTAAGGGTTCATATATACTTATATATCAGTTGGAAAGAGTCTGGCTACGTGTTAGAATAAATTACAGCGCCTCGAAGCGAATTCATATAAAGCGACATCGGTAGAGCAACAAGAATATTTACATGTACAGGGTGGGCCATATAGCGTTTGCTTTTTGAACCACCTATTTTTTTGAGAATGGTAACACAAATGACATGTCAAATGTGTTCATAATTTACTTAAAGGTTTGACATTTACGAAATGAGACGTTATACGCTTGAACAAAATTGGAAAATATTGAAAACCTATTTCCAAAGTGGTGAGTCTTCTACTCAAACTGTGAGAAATTTGAAAAAAAAAATTCCAAAAAACAAGATTTGCGAACAAGACAGTTTGTGGATCAATTTGTTAATTGAGAAAGTGGATCGTTAATGGATAAAACAACACATGAACGTGCTCCTACAGTGCGTACACCCGAAAACATTGCTGCTGTAGCCGAAAATGTGCGTGAAAATCCAACAACCTCAACTCGTCATCGTTCTCAAGAATTGAACATTTCACGCACTTCTTTGAGGAGAATTTTGCATAAAGACCTCGGTATGAAGGCTTACAAAGTTCAATTGGTGCAAGAACTGAAGCCTAATGACCATCCAATGCATTTTCAGTTCGCTCAATGGGCAGAAAATCGTTTGACCGAAGATGAGCATTTTTACCGAAAAATCATCTTTTCTGATGAAGCTCATTTTCACATCGGTAGCTACGTTAATAAGCAAAATTGTCGGATTTGGGGCTCAAAAAATCCACACGTTACTGTAGAGAAGCAAATGCATCCACAAAGAGTCACTGTTTGGTGCGGTTTTTGGTCTGGCGGCATTATCGGGCCATTTTTTTCGAAAATGAACGAGGAGCCGCGGTTACTGTAAAGGCAGTCGTCGCAGTCATTTTGAACGATATTATTTTTCATTCAGAAATGACAATGTTCAATCTTCAAAATAAAAAAAAAAAAGTTTGAAAAAATATTGAATAGTTTTTTTTTTATAGCCGATTCAAAAAGCAAATTTTACATGGCCCACCATATATTTGGATTTTGCCGTTGTTAAAATTTCAGTGAGGATGTATAGAAATAAAATTTATTTAATCTCTTTCTCTTAACTTCACAGTCTGTGGTGGACCACATAGCTTCATCAACAATTCCCCTCCAATTCAGTCTCTCTCTTGCCTCATCTCTCCAATTACGAACGTTCAGCTAATTTCATTCACTTAATATTTTGTTTGATTTAATAAGGCAATAACAAAGAAGCTGCTTACTTTGGCATTCAAAACACGAAAATATTAATAACAAGAAACAAATCGGCTGCCATGGCTAAGTCACCTTGTGTGGACACCTAAGCTTAACTCTGATACAGAACATAAATTTTTAAAACTATTAATTTCAATTAAAATCTTTTTCCTTCACTTTTCCATATTTCCTCTCTGAAATTACTTAATTTTTTAGCCTAAAAGAAGATTTGATATCTAGAAAATTTGACTCCTTTCCTTTTTGAGCTACAATGCATGCTTTCATGTTTCTCTTTTAGGCTTATTTACTAAACATACCGTCATGGGATTGGAAACAGGGCGACGATGTCATTTGCTTGGCCGAACTTAAGCTTGGCTTCATAGCGCAGAGTTGTCTCGCACCAGGCTTCTCAACTATGATGGCGAATTTATTTGCGATGCGATCATTCAAAACTGTAAGTATTCCTGATCAAATTTCTGAATATTTCACTTTAACAATAACGGTTAATAAAAATTTACAAAAACCTACAACAATAGCAACTGAGTTGGAATGGATTAGAAGTGTTTAAAGATGATTTTTAAAGAAATCTATAATTAGACTTACAACTTTAAGTAATTTTTCTATCAGCTTTCAAATGATATTCATTAGTTTATGCGCTGGTGGGCTAACCAGCGGTTTAGATAAATTTCTACGTCACACCAAATCTGAGACAATTTATCACAGTTTTTTTTTTGTTTGTTTGTTGAAAATCTCTTGTCATCAATGTAGGCAGCCCTCAAAAAATTCTATAAATTTATACATTAAGCTGTTGATTTAAATATCCATTAAAATCGAAGCCATGCACAATTTTTTGTTTTATAACATACCAACTTTTTAAAACACTACCTACTTATATATACTGTATACCTGTAGTCACCAGACATGCAGTCTTGGACCAATGATTATCTGCGCGGTACCGGCATGGAAATGTACACTGAAACATTGAGTCCCACATTTATTGGAATACCATTTGCTCAGGCCACTGAGTAAGTTTTTGTGCGCTCGCATTGGCGTCTATGAAACAACTTACCTTCATAGCTACATTCTCACCTATTCGTATGCGTACTTCTATCGTATGATACAGTATCTACTACAAATACTCGTACAAGTACATTTAAGCATTTAATTTGTTCGTTGACACATTTCAGTATTTCGTTTCTTATTGGCTTTTTTCTTTATTTGTTGTGTATTCTCACATTCAGATCAAATTTACACAGGCCCATAAGCAAGGCACAGTGAACCAGGTAGTAGTAGTAGTTGGAGTAGTAGACAAGAACAAGACAAAACAACAAGAGCGTACATGAAAAGTTCTTTTGGGTCGAAGTGTCGGCTATTGAGCACACTACAGAAAAATTTAATTTTTGAATTATGAATTTAAAAAAAAAAATAAGTAAAAATGAGAAATAAGTATATTTTTTTTTTTTGCTTTTTGCTTCTGATCCCCAGAATGTCAAAATCTCTAAGCAAAGATTTGATAGTTAAGACCAAATAAATTGAAAAGAAAATCAAATCGGCTGCTTTACTGCTACTACCTGTCCAATGTGTCTTGAACATAAACCAGACACAACAAATCAAACAAAAATTGTGTTGCACCCTGCAGCGAAATCCTGAAGTATGATAGTACTCGTAAACATATGAAAAGCGTTTGCCAAAATTTTATTTCTTGATAAAAGGCAAAAATGGAACGCATGGCCCAACAATAATTACGCGCCTCCACGTATACTTGAAATAAAGCAGTATGCGATCAGTGGATTTCTCTGCAGGCTCACGTAAACGCTCACACACACGCACATACACACAATTATTAAATGTCCAGTTTGTCGAACTTTCGTTCTAAATGTTTTTGAAAACGTCATTCTAATTGTTGTTTGACGGTATTTTTCTTTTCTTAATGTGGCTATTAATTTGTTGTGAGTAATTTGAAAACATTTTATTAAAATTCACTGACAAAACGTAAACACAAAGCCTCTTATGAATTTTACTTTCCAATTATTCCCTTTTCTTCGCAAAATTTCCATCCTACTCTAACACCGTTTGCTGGTATTTGCGTTCAATTTTCATTTCCAGTTTTTCGTGGTGTTTTCAAATGAATTTTAAGTGTTTTTAAAAATACCTTCTATGTTGTGAAATATTTTTAATAACGAAATAACTCAAAAATACTTTAAACAACAATTAATTAAATTTTATTAAAAACTATTTAATTTTTTTTTTATTTAATAAAATTCGTGATTTGATAATTGGAAGCGAGAAACTAAGTAAGAAAATTCCGAATTTGAATAGAGAATTGGAAACTCGCACTGATACTTGACATTTGTTTAGCTTTTGACAAACATTTTCATAAGCGATTAAGCTCAACCCATTTTGCTCAAATATTTTTAGGTCTTATTTTTGGCATCCCATGAATGTTTTATGGCAGGTGGAAATCAGGATTACCGATTCAATTAATTCTGATTCAAATTGTAGTGTGACAGACGTTTGTTATGCGGATTATTGAATAGCTGATTTGTTTATTGAATAGTTTTGTCAGTAACAGATGGTTGAGCGTTTCTTTTTCTGCTCTCTGCCATCTAAAATTGGAAAAACGCATATTTTTAAACTTAAGGATAAAACGACAATACTATAAAATACTTACTCCGCTTGTGCTCACGAAATTGTTCCAAAACTTTACTGCTGCAACGATTGTTTTCAGCCTTTCTTGTTCCTCTCTTTAAAAGTTTCACTATTTCTCCTTCACAATAGATATTAACTGTCATTTTTCGGCAATGTTGCTATCGAAAATTCCCCTAACCCACTTGAATTATCCAAATTAAGTCTAATTGTCAATCCGCATTAGTTGCACTTCTTTTCTGAGATAATTGGATCACTTGAAGTTTATTTACCGTTGAGCTCAAAAATTCTTAAAAATCAGGTGGCTGGATGCGGCTTAAGAAATTACATCTAAAAGCAATTAACAATGGAAATACTGAATTTTTGATTGATTTGCAATACAACACACAAAATATCTCGAACATTTCATGGTGTCTTTATTTTGAATTAATAATAATTTTCCTTTTTTCATACCTGGCCGATCAATAGGCTCACTAAGTTATATTCTCCTAATTTCAATATACAAGATGACGTCCAAAATAAACAAGACTGAGCTAAAATAGAAACGACAGGAGCTTTGTTCTGATAAATTCGAACTTGTTTTTTCAAAATACTCCCCTCTGGTTTCGATACACTGTTTTGCGCTATCTGAAAGTTTTTTGAAAGAGTGTTTCAGGTCATTGACCGGAATCTGGAACGTCCTTCAGGATGTCGGTACAAGCCTTTCGGATAACCTCTACGCACGCAAACCGTTTGCCTTTCATGGCCAAATACAATTTTCCGAATAGGTACAAGTTGATTGATGGTTAAAATGTGATTTTTAGTCCAAAAATTAGTCACAAGAGTGGATCGATGAGATGGTGCATTATCGTGCAATAAGCGCCAGCATCCTCTTCCGCGGTATTTCGGGCGAATTCGACGAATGCGAAGCAATAAATGCTTCAAACGCCAAGATAGAAAATTGCATTGAGGGTTTGGCCTATTGGCACGAACTCCTTGTGGAAATTCCCTTGGAATCGCAGCAAAAGACCATCGACTTGATTTTTGAATTATTTTTCGAGTTGTGGCTCGTCTGGGGCCTTTCAGTCGGTTTTTTCACGCTTAGTTTCAGGTTCATGTTGGAAACACGACGTTTCATCACCAGTTACAATGTTGTAAAGGAAGTTTTCGTCTTTTCTCGCCTTTTTAAGGACTTCTTTCGAATTTTGAATTCTGAGCAATTTTCATAAGTTAACTTGTGCTGAATAAAGCGTGTACAGACCTTTCGTAAGCCCAAATGATAAGTTAAAATGCGATAAATCAATGTTTTGGAGATATTCAACTCCGATTCCATGAATTTCAACAATGATTTCGGTTCATTTCTGAAAAATTTACGAACAATTTCGATGGAGTTTCCGGTGATTCCTGATTTTGGGCGGGCCCGTATGTTCATTGGCATTTATGTCCTCACAACCATCTCTGAAAGGTGTAAACCACTCATGCAATCTGGCATGGATAACAATCATCACCATAAACTGTTTTCATCAATTCAAATGTTTCGGTAATCGTTTTACGATTTTTAATAAAATTGGTCTTTGGTCGAAACTCATTTTTGTACCTATGACACAAACATACTGACACTTTAGACGCAATAACTTTGCTTTTACTGAACCGGAAGTCAGCTAAGGATGTAACTTCTAACGCATAACACATTAAAAATATGGCTTCATCAAAAACATTTTTATGACGCCAGTCTTGTGTATTTTGGACTTGACCTTGTATTCTGATGAGAAATTTCCGAATGTATTTTTGATCAAAATGATGAAAGAAATTAACTACACATTACAAATACCGTTATCGAGTAGTCTCGTGCCGTCTCGTGCATGGTCCTCTAAATTTTGTCACAACCGTCGCCAGCTATATATATTCCATTTTCGAGTTTGTGTCAAATCGTCTCTCTATATTCAACCATCGATGATAAAGGCTGTTTTCACGTTGGCAGGATTATACGCCCCCAAAATTATTATAAATAAAGGCTCCACATATTGACAAGTTTAAGCTACTTATGTATACATATATTAATTTTTTAATTTCAATTATTTTTCCTATAAAATTATAACAAAGGCCATAATAATCCAAGTCTCACAGTTTGTGCAAGATTTATAAAAAGTAGCAATTTGAAATCGCTGAAAGTATTGACTGATTTTTGATCATTTTTCACTTGTCGTTACATGGAGAAACATGCGCAACACCTTCAGCGTGCAAAATTACAAAACAAGGAGAATTTCAAGTGGCTTCAGGCTTGCATTTTATTATACGAAAATTAGATGAGTCTTAAAATTGCGTACTTGAAATTTTTTTTAATTCTGATAAAAATTTTGAATTTTTGATGGAAATTTGTTGATTATTTTTAAATTAAATTAAAGTCTCAAATGAGAAAAAAAATTATTGAAATAAAATAGGCAAAACTTGTCGATATGTGGTGCCTTTATAATAGCTTCAGGGGATGTATTATATCCGATGTTTTTTTTAAGCTCGAGAACCAAACGTGATAATACATAATATTCTTGGAATGCATTTTTTTATTTATTATACAATGGTAGATAATTTCATGGCATATATTTTTTTGTCTATGGAACCCAGCATATGTCCCCCGCGACTACGAGTTCTATGATCTATTCGATCATTAAATTTTAGACTACTTTTTCTGAATCTGTATAATAAATCTAAATGAAGCCAATCAGCAAAATTGCGTCGCAACGACGCTCATTTGGTTTTCATTCTTGCACGAGCTGTATTTTATAGGCACATAGTCCAAAGTTCATACACAAATATTTCCACCTAGTCGAAAGACAAAGGCGAACAAGTTGACCAGGCGACAACGAATCGACATTTCGGCATCTTTCTCAATACTTCGATCTATGAACTTCGCGAACAGTTTTTTTTTCTTTTTTTCAAAGTAAATTTGCACAATTGGAAGGCGTTGTTCTTTCGTTAAATGATTTATGGCGACTTGCTGAAGCAGAACTTGCAGAACAGAAAAGTCAACACAGTTTGTCATTCTCAGCTATCAAACCATAGTTATCGATGTCGATAGTTCTCTATCAGCTAAAAAAAACACACGTAGCATATTCGATATTTTTTAAATTTAAAATATTTTAAATATAAAAAAATCTTTTCAGCATAAAAAGGTCGCGTTCAATATGAAAATGCCACATTGAGGTATTGCTACAAAATAGGCATAAATCAAATTACTTTAAATGGGTTGGGCTTTTCCTTTCACAGCACCAATGCACTCACAAAACACCCAAATTGTTTGCACAAAGTTCATGCAGACCTGTAATACACAGGCCTTTACACTTCATAACACATACTTAGCTCGCAAGCAGCAACAACACCTGCAAAATAATATACAAAAAAATACTACTGAGGCAAAGCTTTAGTCCTCATGCAAAATCTCGTAACCTAACATACGGTATACTAGTATGGTAGCCGGCTTTAGCTAAGTTCTATATCAAAAAACCATGGTACATGTTCAAAGAATGGCCAGTCTTTACATCTGCGGTGCTCTGAATATCACACCCACAGAGGCACTAAACATTATGCTTACCCTATTACCAATAGAGCATTTCGGCAAGCAAACAGCTGCCAAGGCAGTTCTCAGATTAAGAGAAATCGGTATACTCAGAACAAACCAGAGAGGGCACTCTTCAATTTTAGAAAAATTTCCCTGCATTCCTGTTACAACGGATTTCTGTAAGACGAAGGATATCTACTTAGATAAATCCTTCGTCACAGTATTTCCCTCCAAGGAGGAATGGGATAATGGGATTATTGTTAATGAAATGATATTAAACATCTATACAGATGGCTCAACACTAGACAACGGAGTAGGTGAAGGGGTTTACTCCGATAAACTCGGAGTTCGCCAATCTTTTCGCCTACCTGATCATTGCAGTGTATTTCAGGCGGAAGTCACTTCCATTAAAGAGGGACTTACGGTAATAAAAAAGGGAGTATTATCCACCAATGAAGTCTTCATATACTCGGACAGTCAAACAGCAATAAAAGCGCTAGAATCTAAAATACACTCATCAAAAAAATCAGAATGTTTTAAACTTCTAAATGACGTATCAAAATACTACAAAGTACAATATATTTGGGTGCCAGGCTACAAGAATATAGCAAGGAACTGCAAAGCAGCTGAACTTGCTCGAATCGGTACAACGCTCGACCTCCAAGTGGATAAGACGCTGATACCCATGCCTATAGCCACTTGTAAGGTAGATAGGGAAACCATCAATAAGTCGTTCAAAAAGCTTGTTAAGATTTAACAGAGAAACTATAAGAAAAATGCTAGGGGTATTAACTGGTCATTGTCTGATAGCAAACTACGCTAGAAGGTTAGGACTCCCGGACTAGAAGCTGTCTAAATACAGAAGAAGAGGAAACAGTGAGACACCTTTTATGTGAGTGTGAAAGCTTTGGCATTTTTAATTGATGTAGCGAACATAGCTCATCTAAAACTAACGAAATTTTGCTCGTTTATTAAAGCTGCCGGATGGTTTGAAAAGGGACCCATAGGGCAAGGATAAGTTCCAGTGGCATCAGAATGTGTCATTGCAACAGCCACCGCACCTTTCTACCTACCTACCTCAAGATTATTAAAATTCATCATCATGAATTTTAGGCAGAGTTTTGATACACTTTTTGATATTCTTTTATATTCTAGCAGCCCAAAAATTGACTTCAATTTTTGATGTTAGGTCGTTATTTTTGAAACTTTGTTATATACCGCAGTTGCCAATTCATTGCAATTTAGAGTTGCATTGCTGACTTTTCATACTGTTTCAAGGCACTCGTGCACAGAAAGTTTTCGCGTCTTTTAGTATTCTAATCTTGATCTTGATCAAAATTTGAACTTTTGTTAAATCGCTTAAATTTGTACTTTTTTTTAATTTTACATGTTTACACATACACTTAATAACTCGTAATAAAAAAATGATTTATAAAACAGAAAGCTACAAAGGTTCCACTTTAAGCTCAATGTAATGTTATGGAAGGAATAGTTGAGTATCAATTTATGTTATAGCAGTGTTGGTAACGATCTGAATCTTCCAGCTGTATACTGGTAGTAGGACAATAGACTAGACAATAAACTAAAAACAATCCATTCTTTACTATAAAATAACATTACAACTTGCTTCTCTTTTGAGGTGTCTGGCAACACTCAGCTTCCGGTAAATTCAACAATTTTAACCGTAAATGACTGAAGATCTATAAACTTCCGGAGGGTGCAGTTTTCAGTTCTAGGATGGGGATACCCTCTATCCCCCCTTTACATTCGTTTTTTTAAAGCGTGCGGAATTATAGTGAATATTCTCCAATATTTCGTTTTATGGAGCCATTGTTTCCTTTTCTTTGTGCTTAACGGTCAGAATCACGACAGAATTCCATATTGACAAAGCAGCAAACATAAAACATGGGCTGAAAAGCTGCGGGCCTAACAAAAAAAACACGTATTTTTGAAGTGAAACTTCTTAGGCGTCGATGGACAAGCTAGAATGGAGAGTAAAATTTCAAGGTCATGCAACGTTACGGGCATTTTAGTTCCGCGAGAGAGAAAACAGATATAACGTAGTGGAAAAGGAGAGAGAGAGCTACACCTTAGATATATCTTAGATGCACTTTGAGCTATTTTTCCTGAGTTTTTCCTTGCTAATTTCTAGTGAGAAATAACACTGCCTACTTTTAGGCGCTTGTTTGTTGGTGCAAACTTGTAGGAAATATATTTTTGGTCCCTACTTTTTGGCGTTATATTTCCTTCGTGTCTACTATTTGGGGCGTTTTTTGGTCACAATTTTTTTGGCGTTTTTTTGATGTCTACTTTTTGGTGCTTATTTTCGTTTCCTGTGCGTACTATAAAGTGCTATCCATTCCGGTATCGGATTTATTGGTATTGCCTTGCGGTAATTTGTGCCGTTGCTGCGGTCCTCGAATGGCTGCGTTTGTGCGGGAGATAAACGCTCGGAGTAGTGCGCGTTATTGCCACGGTTTGTGTCCGACGTTTATTTACGCCGGTTTTGTAAATTTTGTCTATTTGTATTCTCTGCAAATGTTGTGAATTTATTTAGATATATATTCTTTCTCTCTCTCTCTCTCTCTCATTTTCTCTCTGGTGTCTCTCTCTTTCTTTGTCTGCCTTGAAAGTTTCACTTCTGTTATGTGTACTACGCTACACGCACTTCTTTTTTTTAATTAGCTTTAGTCATCAACTTAATTTCCATTAAGAACAACGCCATCCTTCGAGCGCCGCTCTAACATTTCAATACCACTTTTGAAGAACGATTTATTTTTGCTGCAAAATAGGCCTCAGCGACGACCTCTTCATTCGAGCGAAATTCCTTACCGGCGAGCATTTTTTAATTTTTTTTAGGTCTGCAACCTGCCAGTAGTCGCTGCGAGCCAAATCTGGCGATCAATGTGGATGTGGGAGCAACTCGAAGTTCAATTCATGTACTTTTTCCATTGCTTTGCTTGACTTGTGACTTCTTGTTTATGGGCAACAGCGAGCAAACGCGGCACCCACTTGGAATAGAGATTTCTCATAGTCAAATGCTCATGTAGTATAAAACCAAGACCTACTTTTGATATCTTTAAGATGTCAGCTAACTTACGCTACTTCACTTTTGGAGCATTCAAAACGATTTTGTGAATTTTTTTTATGTTTTCTGGTGTTACCGCCTCATTCGGAGGTCCACTGTGTTGTGCATCATCGGTGTCTCTACGACCACGCTTGAAGTCCGCAAATCATCGTTGTATTGTTGTTTCTGATGGAGCGGAGTCCCCATAACACTTTTCAAGCCATTGCCTTACTTAAACGGTATTTTTTCCCACCAAGAAGCATCGTAAAATTAAAACACGAAATTCTTTTGATCCATTGTTTCGAAAATAGCAAAAGTAGCGTCACTATTAATACAATAACTCTCGAACTAATGAATAGAATATCATGAAATTTTCATAACTGTCTTTTTAAGGAAAGTACTAACTGGAAAAGAGGTCAATGCAATAAAATTAGTGCCATCTATGTGTTAGGCCCGGAACTTTTCAACCCATGTGTTATAAGCTCGGAAGTTCATTCTGTATGTAGACTTTTTTCAAAGCTGTTTTTGCGTTTTTTCTCCATAACTTTTTTTTGTTTATTCTGATTAGAAAAAAAAAGATTTCAAAGAAAATTGTAAGAACACAATTTTCAATCAACTTTGGAACTTCAAACCAACGAAATTAGGGGGTGTATGTAAACTTTTGTTCATCACTGTATAATCATGGATGTACTTAAGAATTGTAAAAAAATTGTGTACTTTGATCTACTTCAGAATTGTAAAAATCGATCTAAAGTCTGCTCTAATATCCGATCTAACAGCTGCCAAATATTGAAAATTACTTAAAAAGATTCCTGCAGAAAAATACATTTCTTTCAAGTGGTTGTGATTTTTGAAAATCACTAATACATCGGTGTTGTTGTTGCTTAAACGAATTCGGTAAAACATTTCAACACAAAACAGCTTGTCAACGAATACTTTACAGTTATTTTGTGATATTTATATTTCTGATATACAAATGTACCTACTAAATACTCTTATTGTCATTGAATATTTGCTAAACTTTTACAAAAGTTCTTAGTTTAAGGTTACTTTTAGTTGCTTTTAGTTAAGTTGGTTTTTTTTTTTGTTTTTGTTTTTCTTTTTCTTTGCTCATTTTACATAAAAGCATACTTTTCTGTACATAAAACAAAGCGAAAGTATATGCTTTATAAATAATAAATAATACATAGTCTGCTCGTGCGCAAAATTTTACATGCAAGCTCAAATGCATTTCATCCAGTTGCCGATCAAAGCTCTCAAGTAAAAGTAAAACCACAAAAAAGACAAAAAAAAACAACATAAATATTTGGATAAGAGCATCAAATCTCCTATTCTGCTACATGCGTTGTTCGACTATATTTCCCTGCAAGTTAGAAGCATGGTAATAGACCTTTGTTTCCGACACTGCACTTCTCTCTTCGACGACATGGCATTGTATTGTAACAAAAAAAAAAGAAAAGAGTATATAATTCTCATTAGAAGTTCTTGCTTTGCGTGCCTCGTAGGTATTGCAAATGTGCTCATCAAACTCCCCCAACGGTCCAAGCGTGCCAACAACTCTCTGCCTCGTCCACGCTATTAAAACACACAAATACATGTATGAAATACACCGACTGTAAACATCCGTACAAGGCCCATGAATATTGCCTGCATAGCGGCTGCTGCAGCAATTTGCATTTACATAGTTCCCCTACACTGTACCTACTCTGTAGTAAATAGTGTCGATTGTATATAAAAATTTGCTATAAAAACAATTTTTACTTTCGTTTTGGTTACTAAAATCCGTACCACAATCGAATCATTTTTAACTTTCAGTCACCAGATACACAGGCCTGGCAAAACGATTATCTCCAAGGTACCGGGTGTGAGATGTACACCGAAACCCTCTCACCTTCATTTACCGGCATGACATTCCCACAAGCCAGCGAGTAAGACCCGAAACAAGCGAATTATCTACTCTAATTCTAGTTCGTTTTTTTTTTGTACTTTACTTTAAACTACTTACAATTTTTTCGTACTTAAAATGATAATTTTTTTTCAAAATATAACTGCATTTTTCTTAGCATTAATCAGTAGGAATAAAACAAAAATCATAATATAAAAATAAAAAATATTAAAATCGCACACGAGACGTACCAGTTAGTAGAAAATGGAAGAAAATATCGAGCGAAATATATGTATACATGCAGACTTATTTTGATTTTAGTTCGAAAAAAATGTTTTAATTATTTATTTTATTTTACTTTCGTTTATATACGTGTATATTTAAAAAAACATCAATTAATAAAAATCTAAATAAATGAGATGTGACCGGATACTCTATAAAAAGGTCACACGAATGTCACAAAGGCCTCTTAAAATGCCAATTGTTAAATCTAATTAAAGAACAAAAATATTATTGGCCCTTTTTAAAATATATTTGCCCTCCTTTAAAATATTTTTCCTATATATGATAAAAATTTAAATATGAAGTAGCGGTTTTTTCATATACTCCAAAATAAAAAAGTTCACGAAAATATATTCTCTTAATTTTTAATAATATTTTCATCATTCAAGTCATCTTAAATGCTAATAAATACTAGCCGCCTTTGATTCGCCACTTCTCTGCTTACTTTCTCTCACTTGGCGAAAAATTTGCATGTGAAAGCAACAACAAACCTATCGAGCAAGATTTGCCGCTAACAAGTGTGGTTATACTTCATACAACTGCTATAACTCATTAGTTTCAATGCTGTAAACTCTCTTTTCTGATATTTGGCAAGTTTCATTAGAGTGCGCTCATGCAGGGAAATTTTTGTTGCTTCAACATTGCGCGTTCTCTTTGCATCTTTACGACGTGTTTCCAAACCTGCAAATTATTAGTATTTAGTTTTCGGTCAACAACAGCATTGACAAGAACGAGAACACAAAAGGTGCTGATAGAGCACGAGCATCACAATTAACGAGTAAAGAAGCAACAAGTGCTTCCCTGTAAGAGCACAGTCTTACTAATACTCATTAAGTGCTTCCAAAAACAAATGTAATTTTTGGCAACTCTTTTCCAGTACTACCAACAACATATGTTTATGTATACCAGTTGTTTCATCCATTTGCTAACCCCTGGTGAAGTGACCTAATATTCTTAAATATTTTGAGTGATTTACTTGGTTATCTTTAAACTAGCTATACTTTTTTAATATATTTATGTGTGTTATATTAAATAAATTAAATACATTTTATTTCAAATCAAATTACTTAAAATTAAAAAAACGCTCTATATTTTCTTTCGCTAGTGCGTCTCTTTTTGAATTCCAATTTTTTTTATTTATTTGGAATGTTTAAGGTCTTGCATACGTTTTTTCTGTACTGACATAGATAACATACATATAAAACAATTTTTTCTAATACCAAAAATATATTCCAAATCATTTTTTAGAACCTAATCGCACACGACTCAAACCACTTACATAGCTGCCTACCTGCCTGCCTGCCTTGTGCATAACTAAGTAGTAAATAAAACATGAAACAAATAACAACAACAAAAATACACTACCAGTGCTTATAAGCAAAGCAAAGGGTTAGATAATTTCGAGATTTAGATGAAAAAAATAATAGGAAATACTACTTTATTTAACATAATTTAATTACTATAATTAATAAATAAATAATTAAATTACTCAAATTAAATAAAAGTTACTAAAAACACAAAGTTAAAACCATTAGGTGGCTCCCTGAAACATTCCCCATGTACGAAGGTTGCTACTTATATATATAATAATATCTCGTCTTGGGCACTTCTAGCCTTGTCAGCCGCCGTATCTAGTTTTTCCATTGGCAAGTTTAACATATTTTACTATAAGTGCACTCTGAACGTTTTGCTATGAGAGTCATGTTAGTGTTGATTCATCATGGCGAAAAAGAATTAAATTAAGCCGATTAAGCGACTGTTTTTCAGAATTTTCGACGTAGATGAATTAAAATCATTTTACGGTGAGCAGGCACTCGTTGTGAAAAGATTTTGACAGGCGTAGCTAATATCAGACCGTTAGCCGGCTCTCAGCGAATTTGAAAGAATCAGCCGATGAACTGACATGGCAGGTGTTACAAATCTGTTCGTTTACGAACAAACTAAGACTGCTAGTTAAATACGAATGAGTGTACGTTCATGCCACTTAGTTGCCGTCTGAAGAAGTGTGTGAATACATTTGAAATGAGCGCGCAGAGTTCGACTGCCGAGTGCTCGGTTACGTGGCTCTCACAATTTTGTTCTTCACCACAGGTATGGGCCAAACCTGGTAAATCCTTGGCAAGCACCACCTGGTACAATGAATTTTCCCGTGATCACTATCACGTCACATACCGTGAGCTTGAAGCACACACATAAAATAAAAAAAAGCACTGGAAACGCAGCTAAGCAAAGTACATCGAAAGTTGGTCCTAACGAATGCAAAAGTGTATGCTGATCATGAAGAATATTTTGAATAGCCGTTTTCCATCACCACTGCTCATTTTTCAAACCTCGTAACATGCAACTAGAATCAAATGTTACTTGAAGTGAGGCCAACATCGTACCGTTAACTGGCTCTCAACGATTCTATTCTGCTTGGTTGGTGTCAGTGACCAACCGGTTTTTTTCGCTGTGTACATAAGAATGCCAGCAAAAATGAAATGAAGAAAAGCCGTTCCATACGCACCAGCTTTTAACTGCAACGCAGCTCCTTCTTTTTTTTTGTATTTTCTTTCGATATTCGATATTCTAATGTACCAACATTGTTGTTGGTGTAGTGACATCACCTTTAATGAATGCACCTTGGCAGTCAGTGTCACATTCTTGCACTAGAGATCGATTTAGTTGCGTTAGTCCATTTGATCCGTAGTCTTTATTGGGTTTTACATTAAAAATAATAGAAAAACAAAAGAAGAACGTTGGAATTTATTCATATTTGCTAAATAGTTAATTAATGGTGTTTTTTTATTTTTTTTTTTTTTTTTGCTACAAGAAGGGCGTTTTCTGTCGTAAGAACTTTTAAATTTCTAAAATTCCAGGACTTAAAAATATCGGTATCCCGGGATTAACATCCCTAGTAGGTTTTTATTTATATAAATTTACTAATACCCAAATATGTTTCGTAAGAATTTTCAAATCCCGCATATTCCGGGGTGTTTTGACTTTATAAGAGCGGGATCCTGGGACTGGCATCCTTAATAGGGTTTTATTTGTAAGTTTACTAACCCCCAATTTGTTTCGTCCTCTAGCATTTAGCTGTACTTAATCTAAATCTCGAAATTTCAAAGCCTAGGACTTCAGTTGTGACTATTTCCAATAAAATGTACACACACTTACTTCAAACTAAATGACAGAAAATTGTAGGTACATAGTGTACATATACACAATATTTTAAAAAATAACAATGCCCACACTTTACAACGTAGGTATTCATTTAGCATTGTACAGTAAAATCCCCCAAAAGCAGCTAAGAAACGTTGTGCTTACTCGCGCTGTACAGTCACGTACACCCATGTTTACCCCATCAACTTTTAGTAACATTTTTTTAACAAATGAATTTGCTTGCTTCCCACCACTCGAAACACTCCTCGATCCACTACGATTTGTGCCCAAAACTTACTTACCACACCTCATGTCATGAGCAGCAAATCACGGTGCTCAACTAACCAAATCACTGCCCAGTCTCATAAGTACTTATCACCAACTCATGGAGCACACGGTCTAATTTTCACTATTTGCTGCATGTTTTTGTCACATTTTTTGTAATCCTCCTGTGAATGCGCAGCAATTTATTTACACCATTCTGCATATATCAACCCTCAACCCTCCACCCTCCCCCTAATATGAGGTAATAATATTTCGGCTTTTGAACAAAGAAATGCAATTTGTTCAAATCACTTTGTTTGTGTACAACTGCCCCCCGCATTAACAACAAGAACATACGAACATTTTCCCCACTTTTAGCATCCTTTTATGTAATGCAATCATCATAACAACAATAACAACAGAAGATTATAAGCACGCAAGTAAATTAATATTCATCGTTGGCATGTGTCCTGTCGTCTTGGCATCACCTACACCGATCTCTCCGTCGCTCGAGAAATGTTAATGTGTTTTGTCTACCGAATGTATCATACAGCTTTCGTAGTTGGAATTTTTTCGCTTAAATAGTTACGAATGAATAAAATGTGAAATAAATTAATTTTAGTTAATTTTTAAAGCGCATATTTTTTTCTATTTTTTATTGTATTCACATATTTTTTGTTAATGAATTTTTGCATGCGTGTTCCTTTTTGCATAATTGAAATTTGTAGATTTTTTTCATATTTTAAATATCACAAAACCGCAAGAACCTTCACCCTTCTGTTCACTTGAAGCATGAATTTTTGTGTACTCGTGCTTTGTGTGCGTGCTTTTTGTACATACTGTTGCACATTCTGTAAATACTGGATATAACATTTTTTACTTCGTTACTATAAAATACGATTTATACTTTTCTCAAACTTCTTTCATAGATATTAGAGTATTTGATTGCCTGTTTGTATTTGAAAAATTATTCTTAAAATATGCAATATTTTCACACTTCGTGTCGACAGACTGTGCTTTTCGAAACTGAAACTATTGCTGGTGGCTATCGAAATCAAAGGTGCCGAAGAGGGTGCGGACAGCAAGATATCTATAAATCCGCGTAACGCAAAAATACAGGCCAACACACAAGGCTTCTTTATAGCGCAAAGTGCTGACGAAGTAAAGCGGTGAGTAAGAAGATAAAAAAATAGTATTCGAAGAAAATGTGTTTATGTATCTACTATTATTATAAATTAGAAACAAAAAAATGTT
>JAYXIM010027642.1:0-14228 GCA_037575425.1 Anastrepha fraterculus
ATTTATCTAGTAGGTGGTCCAATGACCGACACTGCGACCTAAAAGATCTTTTGTGTCAAGCTACCTAATTTAATATGGATGATCCTTCTGATCATCCGCGAAAGTTGCCCGACCACTACATCAGGTTCTAGTTTGCCTAGTTGTTCTCTGCCTTTGGAAAGGAGTTGGTTGAAAGCCATGTTCTTCCAACAATTTTTCTGCTATACGTATAAACCTTAGTATATCTGTAATAGGAGCTTTCTTTATTTCTTCCGGATCCAGTTGATCACGGTGGAAAATTTGCATTCTGGTTCTAGCCAGTGCAACGCACTCGCACAATAAGTGCTCCGTTGTTTCATCATCTTCAAAACAGAGTCTACACTCAGTGTCCCTGAGGAGTTGAATTCTGTTAAGATGATAGTTTAGATAGTAGTGGCCCGTAAGAAAGCCTACTATTTTCCTGATATCTACTTTTCGTAAGTTAATCAGTTCCTTTTTGTAGGTAAAGGGTCTAACCAACCTCTTGGCTTGACGAAGTTTCAGATTATTTTCCCAGTAAGCTATTCTGAGAGTATGTTCCCACTGGTCTACCCTGGATTTAGCTTCCGCCCAGTTGATACCACAATATGGTTCTGGTCCTATAAGGTCTGATGTCGATCCAGCCCTTGCCAGTTCATCAGCAATTTCGTTACCCTCGATTCCAGAGTGACCTGGAACCCAGCAAAGTACAACCGTATTTTTTGTACTTAATTTTTGAAGATTGTTTACACATTCTTCCACTAGTCTCGACTCCAAAGAATGAGACATTAGTGCTTTCAGTGCCGCTTGGCTGTCCGAATATATAGTTATGTGGGCCCCTTTGATACCCCTTTTTAGATTTGTCAGTGCACAGATCGAAATCGCTTGGATTTCGGCCTGGAAGACACTGGGCCATTTGCCCATGGGTTCTGAAATTTTTGTGTTGGGTCCAAAGATCCCGGCACCAACTCCAGTATTTGTTTTTGAACCATCAGTGAACCATATTAGACTTTTTGGGTTAACCCAAGGTCCTCCAATTTCCCATTCATCACGGTCTGAGATAATTATCTCATAATTTCTATTGAAGACCCGTTTCGGAATCATGTAGTCTGTTACTGAACAGCTAATATCCTTATCCGGTATTTTTCTTAGAATACTCATATGACCAAAGTCACTGTATTCCTTGTTTGACAAGATTTGCATTTTTAGTGCATTTCTGGCTGCACATTTCCATATGAATATATGCAGTGGGGATAGTCCTACTATCGCTTCAATTGCAGTTGTGGGACAGTTTCGCATGGCACCTGTTATAGACAAACAGGCCTGCCTTTGAAGACTTGCCAGTAATTTCTTGGCTGTTTCTTGTGTGGTTTTGGGCCACCAAACAAGGGACGCATAGGTGATGATTGGTCGAATCATCATTGTATACATCCAATGAATCATTTTGGAGTCAATACCCCATGTTCTCCCCAGGAGACTGCGACATGCCCACATGGCTCTGGTGGCTTTATCTATCACCGATTTAAGGTGAGAGTTCCAATTTAATCTTTTATCCAGAACAACTCCTAAATATTTGACCTCATTGGAATAGTTTATATTTGTTCCTTCGACAGTAATTGAACCAAGGTCCAACTTATATCTGTTTGTGAAGGGTACAATAATAGTCTTGCTGGGATTTATAGAAAGTCCTTCTGCACGACACCAGTTTAGAATGAAATTTAATGTTTGATTCATAATGCTGGATATTGTTCTGTCGAATTTGCCGTGAATAATCACTGCAATATCGTCAGCATAGCCAATTACCTCCAAGCCTAACTCACTTAGTTTGACTAGGAGGTCGTCAATAACCAGGGACCATAATAAAGGTGACAAAACACCACCTTGGGGGCATCCTTTTAATGCTTTGACTGAGACTGATACATCTCCTAGAGATGAGCTGATTTCTCTGCTTTCCAGCATTGCCTTTACCCACCCTATGGTCGGCTTGTCAATGTTTTTATTTTGTAATGCTCTATCAATCGAGCGATAATCTGTATTATCAAATGCACCCTCGATATCTAAAAATGCGCATAAGGCGATTTCCTTAGAAAAATGAGCTTTCTCTATCTTTGATACGAGATAGTGAAGAGCTCCTTCTGTAGATTTCCCTTTATTATATGCGTATTGCGATTTATGCAAAGGTGTGTTCTTTTCTAGATTTTCTCTAATGTGAAGATCCAACAATCTTTCCATTGTTTTTAGGAGAAACGAAGTTAAACTAATAGGTCTGTATGACTTTGGAAGTTCACTGGACCTCTTGCCCGTTTTTGGAATAAATATCACGTTGACCTTACGCCAAACGTTTGGTATGTATTCCATACTAAAGCTATTCCTAAAAATGGCAACAAGTGGTTTTATTAGTATTTCTATCCCTCGTAAGAGGAGGGCTGGAAAAATACCGTCTACCCCTGGTGCTTTAAATGATTGGAAGGACCCAACGGCCCATCGTACTTTGTTTGGGGTAAAGATACGTCCTGACAGACTCCAGGATTTTTTGTTAGCCACGACCCCTTGTTCTGGTGTTAACTGATCCTCCCTCACTGTCGATGACGTATCTATAGATCCCGGGAAGTGTACTTGAAGCATATATTCCAAAGTATCTTTCCGATTTTTTGTATACGACCCATCTGGTCTTTTTAAAGTTGTAACACCGTTTGAGTGTTCCTTGCACAAAGCTTTAAGGAGCCTGGCGCCCTCTGGCGCTTCGATAATACTTTCACAGTATCTTCTCCATGACTCGCGTTTAGACTTTCTCAATTCTTTGTTGTAATTTGTTAGAGCAACCCTGTAGTCGTCCCATACCTTTGTATGTTTACAACGATTGAAAAGTTGTCTTGTTTCTTTAGGCATTTTGGCAAGCTTATCATTCCACCATGGGACCTTTCTAGTCACATTACGTGTTTTGACTACGTTGCTTTCGTGGTATGCTGAAATTATTGTATCCCTTAGTTGAAACGCTGCCTCATCCAGTTCACCAACAGAACTTATGTTGATAGGCAGTGAATCAACCTTTGATTCTAGTAATTCCTGATATCGTTTCCAATTTGTTCTTTTAGGATCGAAGACCTCATTTCTGAGATCCCTTCTGCCTGGTAGATCAAACCTTATGTGTAGATGGTCTGACAAAGAGGCTTCGTCAGACACATGCCAATTTCTCACAAAGTTAGCAATGTATGGGCTTGTTAGAGTAAGGTCTAGTACCTCCTCTCTAATAGCGTTAATAAACGTAGGTTTAGTACCTTTATTACTAATGTTTACGTTTTTGCTTAACAGATAATTTAAGAGAGACTCACCTCTATTGTTGACATCCGAGCTGCCCCAGATACAGTGATGCGCGTTTGCATCGCATCCGATCACGAACTGTATGTTCCGTGAGTGACAGTGCTCAATAAGCGCCTGCACCTCTACAGGAGGTATATCGTTGGAATCGCCCGGGAAGTAGGCAGACGCACAAACAATTTCCTGTGTCCCCTTTTCCGTTGCGATTTCTATTTGGATAGCTGCCAGATCCTGGCTGGCAAACTCTGAAAGTGGAAAGTAGTTAGTGTTATTGTCTACCATTATCGCAGCCCTTGGACGCGGGCAGTGATAATAAACCAACTTACATTCCTTGCTAGATAGTCCTTTAACTTGACCACCAAATACCCACGGCTCTTGTAGTAGAGCTATGGATATTTTTTCCTCGGCGAATCTCTTGCACATGGTGGCTGATGCCCCTGTGGCATGGTGCAAGTTCGCCTGTAGCACCTTCAATGTGCTCATTTGTGGCTATTTTCTGCCACAAGGTGCTGGAGCCTTGCGCCCCGAGGTCCCTTGTTTTTGTGGTCCTTATGAGCCCCCACCGGCCGTGGTTTTGCTTGCTTTGGCACCTGTGTGTGCCGAGCTGCAGCGGTAGCCTTTTTCACGACCTTTATCGC
Source organism: Anastrepha fraterculus (assembly GCA_037575425.1). Lineage (NCBI taxonomy): Eukaryota > Metazoa > Arthropoda > Insecta > Diptera > Tephritidae > Anastrepha > Anastrepha fraterculus. The sequence goes on from JAYXIM010027642.1 coordinate 3,954, forward strand.
GTTTTGTCGCTCTAACGCCGCTTTGCTTGTTGAGGGTTTCTCCTCTTCTTCCTCTTTGGGTGTCGTTTCATCAGTATGCCCAACAGCACTACTTACGGATGTTGCGGCAGGTACTTCTTGCGCGCCCAGTGGCTCTGCTGTACCAACGCTTTCCTCTGCCTTTACCCCCGCTTTATTGCTTTTGAGGATAAGGCGCACATGGCCGAAGCGATATGCAATCTTGCCTTTCAGCTCTGTTAGCCTACTCAGCGATTCGTCGTCAACCGCCATGATAAGGTGAAGTATGGCACCTTCGGTCGACCTTTGAATCACTTTCCAGTGTTTGGCTGCTAGATTGTTCTGGACCCCAATGGTCGCAAGAATTTTCTCGTTAGAGAGTTCAATACTCTGTGGGAAGAAACCCCTCACGATGAACGCTTTAGGAAAATCATTTTCCTCCACGAGCATCATTTCTAGCCCACATTTCTTCTTAATCAGATCGAAATTGCTTCGCATCCATTTGGCCGTGTCATTATTGGAGCAAAGAAACAGCAACCAACCGTTCCTGTGTATTGCACCCTCAAATACTGGCTTGTTATTGTCGTCGACCTCGATCATTACGTCAATAACCGTTTCTTGAATAAGAACCAATTGTTCTTTGTTAAAAGGTGACTTAGCTAGATCAGAAGGGATAATACCCAGCCGAACAATGCTAGCCACTTGGCTAAAAGTTGGCCTTCCCACGTGCGAAGACGTTTTGGGTTTTTTGCCACCTGGCGTTTCTTTGGCTGACTCTTCCGAGCGCACTCTTTTCGCCGTGGAGGCGTTTCTCGCTATCTCCAGAGCCTTCTCTCTAGAGTGACCACTTGCCATCGCTTGCTTGAAACGCCTTTTCTCAGCTGACTTCATTTTGACGAAGCCAGATGTTAGGTTCAGTTTACCAAGGTCTGAACCAATGACTGTGCATCCAGATTTTTCTGAGACAACACTATTGTTGTCTCCACACAGGGTGTCGGTATCAGAGGAGTCCATTGACTCATGACCGGATTCTGAAAGTTCCGACGTTGGCCTAGGAGCCAGGAAAGGTCGGTCTTCCTTAGATTGTGTGGATGTTGATGCGGGGATTTTCTTATCAACAGCACCTGCCAAAGTAGATGCTGTTGAAGGTTGACTAGGCGCATGTCCAACAACGCTGCGCGCAGCCGAAAGAGGGTTATTCAGCCCGATGGCTGATTCGGTCGAGTTGACCGACGACGATTGCCCAGCAGCAGATTCGTCGTGTTTGGTTTTTGTTTTTTCATTTGGTGTTTCCATGTGATTCCCACGAGTGTTAGGGAAGTGAGGTGTATAAATAAAGGGTGTTTTTTTTGGAGGTTAGGTTTTCAAGTTGGCACTACTTTTTTCGTAGATGGTCTTTTTGACAGCTGTCACTTGATTTATGCTCAGTTTGGTTTGCCATTTCATAATGAATAGACTTACACCTGAACAAGCGCGTCGCACGTTCGGTGAATGGGCCCGAAACGAGATGGCCGCCGATCCCGATTTTCACAAGAAAATTTTGTTCAGCGATGAAGCTCACTTTTGGTTGAATGGGTATGTCAATAAGCAAAATTGTCGCATTTGGAGTGAACATAATCCACAAGCCATTGCTGAGACGCCGTTACATCCTCAAAAAGTCACTGTTTGGTGTGCTCTATGGGCAGAGGGAATCATTGGTCCATATTTCTTTAAAAATGAAGCCGGCTATAATGTTACATTCAATGCAGAGCGCTATAGAGCCATAATTAATGACTTTTTCATGCCTGAATTGGACGATGTTGAAGGGGACGACCTTTGGTTCCAACAAGACGGCGCTACATGCCATACAGCCAACGCAACAATCGATTTATTGAAGGAAACTTTTGGTGAGCGCATTATCTCGCGCCGTGGACCTGTGACGTGGCCTCCAAGATCGTGCGATATAACACCGCTGGACTATTTCTTGTGGGGCTATGTGAAGTCGCTTGTCTACGCAGATAAGCCCGAGACAATTGACGTCTTGGAAGAGAATATTCGGCGCGTTATTGCTGACATACGGCCCCAATTGCTGCAAAAAGTGGTCGAAAATTGGGCCTCTCGGCTGGAATTTATTCGAGCCAGCCGCGGCGGCCACTTGCCCAAAATCATTTTTAAAACATAATGGCACACCCTGATCTTTATAATAAAGCTAAATTCTTGGCCATAACATTAAATTATATACGTTTTATTTCATCTCGAAAACCTAACCTCTAAAAAAAACACCCTTTATAATTGGCGCGTACACCCTTTTTGGGTGTTCGGCCGAGCTTCTCCTCCTATTTGTGGCATGCGTCTTGATGTTGTTCCACAAATGGAGGGACCTACGGTTTCAAGCCGACCCCGAACGGCAGATATTTTTATGAGGAACTTTTTCAAGGCAGAAATACACTCGGAGGTTTGCCATTGCCTGCCGAGTGGCGACCGCTATTAGAAAAAACGTTTTTTCAATTTTGGTGTTTCACCGAGACTCGAACCTACGTTCTCTCTGTGAACCAACGCATTCGGCTACGGCGGCCGCAGTTAAAATCAATTTGTAATCGACCTCTCATTTTACTGATTCTCGCATTGTTTACATAGTTAAAAATTTTAACGCTTCTGTGTAGAAATTTCAAGCAAATCAGAGGAAAACTGAGGTATCTTAGCCTTACTACTTTAACTAATTGGAATGATATTAAAAATAATTAATATTAGGGTTGAGTATGAATTATTTTCATATAAAATTTTGCAAATTTCAAGGCCTTAGAGAATACAGAATTCTGAAAAGTAGTGATGGATAGAAATATGAACGGTAATAAAGCTCGGAACTTGGCTGCCACTAACCAGTGCTGTGCACCAAAGGTAGCGAACACTGATTTCACTATCCGTTTCTCTGCATACATTTTGGCTTTAAAGTTAAGTTACATTTAAACGCAAATTTTCCTCAACTATTTAACTCATCCACTCACACTACTACAAGCAGACTGCATTTGTTTTGTTTATGTTGCTAAATAAATTGAATTTTTAATGTTGTCTCTGCATTTTCTGTGGTCTTCATTTCGTTTATAATTTATTGACTGCCTAATGGTAAACGCCCATATGGCTCTCTCGCATGGCAATGCCATTTACCCCGCTCCAATTTACAAACCGCTACCTAACCCCACCTTCTCCACCTTGTTCGCCGGCATATTTTATTTGTTCGATTTTATGCGTCTTCAGCTGTATTTCTGTTATTCCACACCCTTTTCATGTTTTGCCTGCAAAGCATCAAAGCCTTAGGGTCCTTCATCGCCCCACTCCTTGCAGTAAATGCATTGTCGCATATTTGCTGCTTGCTTTGCTTCGCCACCGTTGGCAGGCGAAAAGGCGCCCCCCACCAGTTGTACTTTTATTCGTTTAAATAAAGAAATGGGAATTGAAATTTTTGTCAATTTAATCTTTATCGACTGTTTGTGCAAATTTTCGCCAAAAATTTATGCATTTCAATAAAAGTCAGTCGTATACGCTTTCAGGGGAGTTGTGCTTGTGCGCTTGCCAATTGGGGTAGCAACATTGAATGAGAAATCAATTTGCGATAAAAGAAAAAATATGTTACGTAGGCGTTAGCTTTCATTTGCTGCTTGGCTTCCTTTGTTTGACTTCGTGTGCTTGTGCATTATTTTTTGTCAATTGTTGTGGGCGTGGCCATTGGGCGGGTTATTGAGACGCAGTTGCAGATTATTGTCGTGAGGTAAAAGGGCAAGGAGTTTATATGGAGAATCAGTTTGTTGCACACAGCAGTCGTTGTGGAGTAAATTGGTGGTGAGTCAGTCAGTGAGTTTAGAGAAAACGTTTAAAATGCAAATTTTGGCAATATTTTTATTTTGGTCTCCGATTTTTTTCTGTTGCAAAAACTCGATTGTCTTGTTTCACTTTTGTCAATTAAGTGGTTGCTGCTGCATAACCATAGTCAGTTGACATAACTTTCTATGCAATTTATTTTAAGGCGCTGCGTGGCCCTTATGGAATATTAGCGTTTTAAATACTTTCAGCAACATAGCCTCCAATTTTTTTAATAATAATAAATCGAATGATTGCCCTCATTCCACCTAATCGCAATGAGGGACGCAGTGCGCATTTAAAATTTTGAAGTGAAACTTCTTAGAGAGAGTAAAATTTCAAGGCCATGCAGCGTTTTGGGATTTTTCGTTCCGCGAGAGAGAAAAAATATATAACGTAGAGGGAAAGGAGAGAGAGAGATATACCTTATATATATCTTAGATACACTTTAGGCTATTTTTCCTGAGTTATTCCTTGTGTCTGCTAATTTCTACTTTTTGGCGCTTGTTTGTTGGTGCAAACTTGTAAGAAATATATTCTTGGTGCCTAATTTTTGGCGTTATATTTCTTTGATGCCTACTGTTTGGGGCGTTTTTTGGTCACAATTGTTTTGGCGTTCTTTTGGTGCCATACTTTTTGGAGCTTATTTCCATTTCCTGACTAGTGCTTGTGCGTACTATGAAGTTCTATCCATTCCGGCGTCGGATTTATTGGTATTACCTTGTCGGTAATTTGTGCAGTTGCTGCGGTCCTGGAATCGCTGCGTTTGTGCGGATGATAAACGCTCGGAGCAGTGCACGTTAGTGCCTCGGTTTGTGACCGGCAATTACCTACGCCGGTCGACCCTTCTCCGGTTTTTGTAAATTTTGTCTATTTGTATTCTCTGCAAATTTTGTGAATTTATTTAGATATATATTCTTTCTCTCTCTCTCTCTCTCATTCTCTCTCGGGTCTCTCCCTCTTTCTTCTGCTATGTGTACTACTCTACAGGCGACTTGTATTTTTACTGCACTGGGTTAAAATCACATAAATTCAGGCACTAAATTTGAAATTTTATGCAAAATTTTTTAACATCCATCCTTTTTCCATCGAAACTTCCCACGTTTTCTTATTAAGGATTTCTAAAAACTTGATACACTAACGAAAGTTTTTTGTTGTATGAAGAAAATGCGCAACACCGTCAGGGAAAAAATTAAAACAAATCCGGCAGTTTTAAGCGATTTTTTTCTTGTATTCAAAGTTAATGGAGCATAAAACTGCGTACTAAAATTTTTTTATATATTATTTATTTCTATGCTTCAGTATGGCTAAAGTTAAGCTTTTCGTCGCATCTGTTGCCCCGGATGGCGACCAAGAAGCCAGTCAACACGCTGAACTACGGCCGACTGCGACGAACGCGGTTCCAGAGCCCAATGGCTCCATGAAATCCTCGGAGTCAATGGAGTCTATGGAGCAGGCTTAGGTGAGCTTCCTTTAACAAAGTAAATTTAAGGGTACCTCAGATTAAGCTTCCCCACGCTTGTTTCGCCACCGATAACTTCTGCGTCATAGTCAGGGAGGATATCTGATATCTGCCTGATCCAAGAATCCTGTGTTCGGTAGTCTAAGATCGTGGGTCTCCAGAGAGACACAACGATCTTTTACATGCTCAGTTGGAAGGTAAGGTTAGGGCCTGTATCCTCGTTAGAAATATTTACTATTAATGACTTTTTGATTTCTCATTTCAGCTCACGAGACGTGTAGAACCATCTAGTGGCCGTTGCTGCTATTTGGTTTCTGCATACTTGGCCCAGGAAAATGCAGTACCTCCTGAGGAAGTGGGTCGTTTGGTGGACTCACTTACATCTAAAAAACAGGCCATCCTCATTGGCTGTGAGGCAAATGCCAGATACATCATTCGCACAGCCTATTTCTCAGAAAAGCACAGGTCAGATGATACTTAAAAAACCCTATGGCCCCAGTACAATAGACACAGTACGCAGATAGTAACTCTAAGCCATTCCATTTCCAAACTTCTAGCTGTGTTTGCCGGTCATTGGACGATGGGCACACACCCAGAAAAGCTGGGTTTACCATTTCATCCCCATTGCAGAAGCTGTGGGGACCTTTCAGGGAAAGAGAATGTTGAGCACTTTCTCTTTAAATGCCCGTGCTTGGCAGCTAGACGATTAAGGTCATTGGGTGCTGCTTTCTTCGACAGCTTGGGGCAGTGCTCCAACGTAAATGCCATTCTCCGTAGATATTTGCACATTGGAGGTCTCAAAAGGGTATCAAAACAGTGCTTTAGTGCTACTTGGGGAGTGCCAGTCTGGTATTTGACCATTTCACCTAACTGCCTATATGTTCCTATCAGAGCGTTATGGAACAAAGAGCCGACCGATTTTTTTTTGAATTCTGATTAAAAAGTTTTGAAAAAAAGCCGTCCAAGTAGTAGGCATCAAGTTTGCACCAACAAACATGCACCAAAAAGTAGGCAACGTTATTTCTCACTGGAAATTAGCAACCGCAAGGAAAAACTCAGGAAAAATAGCCTAAAGTGTATCTGAGATATATATAAGGTATAGATCTCTCTCTGCTTTTCCTCTACGCTAAATCTTTTTTCTCTATCGCGGAACTAAAATGCCCAAAACGTTGCATGCCCTTGAAATTTTACCCTCAATTCTCGCTCGTCCATCGACGCCTAAGAAGTAAAAAGTAAATAAATGAATGATCAAACTGGTCAATATTTTGTGTTAAATAGAGTATCTTTTACAACAAATATCATATAAATGAAAGTTTTAAACTTTGTACAAAAATTATAAAAAATCAAAAATTTTTCATAACCTATAAAATTTGATTAAAATGAAAAGTAACTTCAAATTGGCTCGAAATTCTTGTTGATATTTGTTGGCAATTTGGTTTTTTGATGGTGTTTTGACGGTGTTGGGTGGAACATTCGTTATACCAGACGGAAAAAAATAGTCAAAAGTCAATACGATTTGTGAGCCACTTTAAATTTGCCAATTGCCTATAAAATTGCATACCTGAAATTTTTGCAAAAAATTTAAAAAAACAATCTGAAATTTTGAGGAATATTTATGAATTTTTTTTTCACAAAGTTTCAAACTTGGACTTACATATATGGGTTTTGTAAGAGAATGAACTAAATTTTCATAAAAAATGTTTAAAAGTAGATGAAAAATAAAAATAAATAAATAATTGGCGCGTATATTTCTGTTACAAATTAAATAAGAAAAAAATAAAGTGCCAAAACTGTTCTTAAATCCTAGTGCTACAGTTATCTAAAGCAGTGTGTGTGCATATATGAATATGATTTGAGATGGTCAATTGGGGTTGCTATTTAAATTTTTTACAAAAACTTTTACAAAAAAAATAAATATTTATAGTAACTTTTTGATTTTTAAAAATTTTGCGTGCATCTTATCTACATGACTTCATAGCATTCATACCTCTTACAGCATTGTGTTAATAATGTATTTCGAAGGAGTTCCAAAAACAAAAAAATATGTATACATATTTGTTCTTCAAAATGGTGTCTCAAAAAGAATAGTCGAAAAATACATTCAAGCTTCCCGCACAGCAACGCAGTGATCAGTGTCCGCAGAAGTTTCGCCATAAGTAAACATAAAAGTCAAATCCACTCAATCTTCCTGCTCTTCTCTTACTCAGTGAGTAATTTGACACATCAAACAAAAATATGTACGCAGCATTAAGCATATAAATACGAAAATGTGTTGATATTTTGCATGACTGCATACATTATAAATTACAACAATAATTCGAAAGGACAGCCAACAAGTAAGCTGAGAGGACACTAAGCACTGGTCAGTGCATGCACGAGATGCCAGTTGGTGGGAATGTAAACAGGTTATTAAATATGCGCATACACTGGCATGCACATACGTGAGGCTATAAAGCCAGTTACATACCTATATGTATGAATGTATGTATGTACATATGTATTAATATTCATATGCATTTCTTTGCAGGCATGCATGTGTGTGTTCATAGTTTGGTGAGTAAATGTATGAATGACAAAACGTTGACCACAACACGATTGCCGGTGGTTTCGTATAACTGAAAAGTCATAGCAACAAATAATGCAGTGGTAACAACAACAAATTGAATAGGAATGCTAATAGTAGTAAAGCGGATTTAGAGCACAACTGACAGCGTTATGAGAAATTCAGTTATACTCACTCGTATATTGGTGAGGTATTGAAGTTGTTGTATGCAGGGGTGAAAATGAACTGAGCACGAGCTGGGGGTATTCGTGAGAGTACAGTGATGACAGCATTTATTATGTGCATATTGCTATTGTTGGCTATACACAGTTACTATTTATATTGCATGTTTGCTTATGCATACATCATACCAGAAACAGAGTCATAACAACAATTACAACAGAAACAAATGTTGTTGTGAATTCAATATGCATACATACATACATACATAAGTCAGCCGTACTCGTAATGCGAACATTTCAAAAGTGTTGATTATGAGTTTTGTGGTTTACATATTTCAACATACACAACCACAGGTCAGTCCACATGTACATATGTATGTATGTGTGCATATGTAGCTGAATTCGAATGCGGTGAATTTGATGGTATCATTTGTGAAGTTTATTTTAATCATTCTGTACATTTAGCGGCTCCACGAAATGAAATGTGAAACGTCTGAATATTTAAATAAATTCGAATCAAAAGAATATCATATCAGATGTGTGATGCCCGTGTAAATGTGTATTGTGGCAACGAAAATATTTGCGAATGTCCTGCTGCACCTGCTTTTATTTCCTGCAGGGAAGGAACTACAGCGTAGTATGACCAGACCAGTTCATTTTGGGAAGAACGAGAAAAAAGTTTGGAACGCTTTTAGTGTTACGTGGCGCTGTTATTAGCATTTATGGACTAGTTTGCAGAATGTTCGTGCTATGAGACTTTGGAATATTTGGATTAAGTGTAATATCACCCCTTTACGGTCATATGTCTCAGTCACAACAGCAAGGAACCATACTAATTTTAAACTGTATTTAGTCGTAGAATCAATAAATATTGTTCACACTTCATAATCTTAAATCTTATGTATTACTGCTTTTTCAGCGGAAACTAATTCCGACCAGTACGACACCAATGTCCAAATTTAATACGACCGAAAAGAGTTAAAGATGAAGTCTTTTTAGAAAACCACAACGCGTTGATTATAAAATGCAGCAGTCGACTGATTGCAACTCTGATAAATCTTTCGCAGAATTACTGAAGAACCAAGAACCCGTTTACTTAAAGTAATCTCAGTCTTGGAAAATCCTGCCATTCGAATTTATTACTAAGAAATTATCATATCCCGTCGTCTTCGTGGCTGGATATATCAAATAAAATTGAACCTTATCGCTTGGAATCTAATACCAGAGCAAGCCACTCTGTGACTCTGTAGAGCATCCATTTGATCCGGAGCCAATTTTAGGGCCCAGCATAGCTGACACAGTCGGTTGATGTACCTTTCATTAGAAAAGCTCATGAAGACCATTGCTGCAGTATTAACGCTTGCAAAACGACCAAGTGTTTCCAGAAATGGCTAAAGTGTCAAGTGAAATTCCTTATTAAACACAGGACGAATGAGCTATGGGGCCCTGTATGACTAATTATGGGGTACAATCCATGGGAAGAACATTTTATCGTCATAGGAATGATCAACAATTCACTGCGTATATCGCGTATCGCATTTTCTCCATCGCTGTCCGGCTTTCGCCAGGCTTAGATGTTGTATTTTTGGGTCAGACTTACGAAGAATGGATGAAGTATATACTGTTTCCCTCAATAAATTGCTGAACTCATTAAAAACTTCGCAAATTTTGCAGAGAAATAGTGAGCCTCCAGAGCCTCTGTCCCTTACTACCCATTAAATCCTTTCTTTTGGCCTTAAGCCCAATGTGCAATATTTCTTCAGTGCTTGGAGAAATTTCCGGGCATCCACAATTTCATTCACAAATCCATTGCAGACTATTGGGTTGGGGAATAAAAAAGAACTAATAATTATATCAATAAGTTAACTAATTATATATTCGCCGTTGCTGTCTACAATCTCTTCCCACCTCTCGAGCAATTTTTTGATGCCGTTCCGCCACAAATCGCCTGGTCCGGTGTCAATGAAGTTGTGGAGCCAGTTTTTAAGGCCCTCTTTGTTATCGAAGGTAATGCCCTTCATATGGTTTTACAGAGAGCGATGAAGATGGTAATCGATCGGGGCAAGGCCCCGATAATACGGCAGATGTTGAAAAACGTCCCATTCGAGGTCTCACGGTCTCGCGGCTTTGGCGTTGTCGTGAAGGAGTATGGTTTGACCATGTCGATCACATCTATTCAGTCGAATAGCCTCATTCATGCGGTGTAGCTGGGCAAAGTAGAGCAAAGTAGCTACTTGCTGATCGTGGTATGCCTTTCG
>JAYXIM010027644.1:0-80324 GCA_037575425.1 Anastrepha fraterculus
ACCTTCTGCTCAAATATGAGCGAGACGTTATAATTAAAACGGTCCGCGGATGACATATGGCAAAAATAAATTTTTTGTTTTTTGGTAGGACTGTTATAAACTTACATGGCAAATTTCAGCGTGATATATCACATAGTTTGTTTTCTGTGCTACTGTAAACAATTCAAGCTCGAGTGTGTTCTTCGAATTCTCTTTTATGACTTCAATTGTCTCAAAATGTTTTCCACGGAGCGGCAACTTGAGCTTGGGAAACAGGAAAAAGTCACATGGAGCCATATCAGGCGAATACGGTGCTTGCGGAACGATATTAACATAATTTTTGTTCAAATAATCGCGAACAAGACGTGATGTGTGAGTTGGTGCATTATCGTGATGCAAGAACCATGACTTGTTGTCCCACAATTCCTTCCTTTTAAGACGAATGTTCTCGCGCAAACGCTTTAAAACGTCTAAATAATATTCAGCGTTAACCGATTTTGCGATTTGTGCGATTTTTAAGCACAATTTCCTTTACTTTTCCGATGTTTTCGTCGTTTACTGATGTTGCTGGACGACGTTCATTAGGCAAGTTTTCAACCGATGTACGGCCCTCTTTGAACGATTTGTACCACTGGAAAACACGTGCACGCGATAGAGCAGAGCCCCCATAGGTTTTCTGCAACATTTTTAAGGCGTCTGAAGCCGAAATTTTGTTGGAATAACAAAATTTCAAACAAATTCTTTGTTCAACTTGAATTTCCATCGTTAAATTCGAAGAACACACTCGAGCTTGACTTGTTTACAGTAGCACAGAAAACAAACTATGTGACATATCACGCTGAAATTTGCCATGTAAGCTTATAACAGTCCTACCAAAAAACAAAAAATTTATTTTTGCCATATGTCATCCGCGGACCGTTTTATTGATAACGTCTCGTTCATATTTGAGCAGAAGGTATGTTTGGCTCGGCTGTGACTACGTTTCCAGTGATGGTTCGATGCTCGGAAGCACCTTCAAGGGTTTTGCACTGCTTAATCAGTCGTGAGCTCGGCTATCCTCCCCCTTAAATTTGGTGACGCAGTCGTCTTGAAGGTGCCGTGACTTGCAAGATTCCAGCTTTCGGTAATACACATTTTTTCTTCTTTTCTTTTTTTTTTTGATACATAAAAATTGAAAAAAATAGGCAAACTTTCAATGACAATCAAGTAAATGCCAAATTTCGCATAGAGTAATTTATTACTGACAGTCATAATAAAAAAGAAAAAGTCTTCCACACCCTCCTACGCATCTGCTTGCGAACTTTTGCATCTCTTTATCATTCCATATTTTGCCACTTTTTCAGTTTCTAGGTACATTGTACAATTTTAGTTTTTTCTTATCGTGTGGTGGGGCTAGCGCAAAATGCCCAAAAAGTATAATAACTGGCCAGCCACGAATTTCTAGTTTTATGCAGAAAATTTTACTAAAACATGCAAAGTGAATTAAGCGGCTGCGTGGAATGGTGAGAATATGGTATGAACATTTTTATTGTGGTTGACAAGCACGAAAATGAGTTTTTCTATGTTTGTGTTATTTATTATGCAAATAAATTTAACTTAATAACTGAATTGTGTAAAAACGGTGAAAACATTCGAAGTTAGTCGGAAGGTTAACACATTTTATGGAATTCCGCTGTGTGTTAAATAAAAAATTTAATTAAAATACTTGTGCTTAATTAGTTTTCTTTATAATTTAAAGGCATTTCGCTATAACTGAGCTGCTTCTCAAATATTCGCAGTATTATCCGCAGATATTTTTTCTGATTACATTTGTCATGGCCGAAATGCGGTCGATGGTTTGTCACTGTTTGCTGAGGTTAGACAAAAATTCGAATTATTTATAGCATAAGTCACAACTAACAGTCTGCATCGCTATAAGCAGATGTAATAAAAAAATATGCTTATAAAATCTCAGATATCGTCATTAATTGCACATCCGCTAAATGCTACGTACTCGTAAACCGACCGCCCATGGTTCGCGTTTTAATGGCGCCTGCTTTGCTAATTGGACCAACAATTTGTGTGTACGCAATATTATTAGTTTTATCAAATGCCATCAAAATATATTTCAGCGTATGTATTGAGCTGAGCAGGGGGTTGGAGAGAGGCGCTAAATACAGGACGCGACAGAAATATAGCTCAGTTTAAGCCATCAAATTTTGAGGTCTTGTTTCTAGGCAAATTTCATATTTTTTATAAGAAAATGAAACAATTTAAAAATAAATTGGTAAATAAAGTTGTAAACATTACAACAACATGAGTATTATAAATTTTGCGAAAAAATAAATCACATCAAAAAATGAATAAAATTGGACGATCAGCGAGTAATTGCCTGAACTTGAAAAGATCAGTGGATGATTCGAATGCATCAGTGGTTTTATTATATTTTGTTTTTTGTGTATAGGGTTTTTTAATAAGAGGTGTTATTTTGATGAAAATACTATTTTTTAATATAAATGATCGGATGTTTATTTCATTATAAAGAGGAAGGTATGCCGTTAATAGTGGAAAATAACATCAGGCAAATTACCATCATTGACGGGCGGCCGCCGTAGCCAAATGGGTTGGTGCATGACTACCATTCGGAATGCACAGAGAGAACGTAGGTTCGAATCTCGGTGAAACACCAAAATTAAGGAAAACAAACTTCTAATAGCGGTCGCCCCTCGGCAGGCAATGGCAAACCTCCGAGTGTATTTCTGTTGCCGCTCAGAGTCGGCTTGAAACTGTAGCTCCCTCCGTTTGTGGAACAACATCAAGACGCACACCATAAATAGGAGGAGGAGCTCGGCCAAACACCCAAAAAGGGTGTACGCGCCAATTGTATATATAAATGACCACCACGACCACGCTTACGGGACAATATCCTTTTCATAAAAATTTCCATAACCGAGTTGCAAAGTGGCTGCCCTATGTCCTCGATAGCCTCACGAATTCCATCTTTGAGCTCTTGAATCGACCCTGGGCTGTTGGTGTAGACCTTCTCTGTGATCACCTCCTCGAGAGATAACACGGTCCGGAAACTTTTCCCGTAAAATATCAATGGTTTCGTTGCTTGTGCGGCACGTAGCGCCGTCTTGTTGAAAATAAACGTTGTCCAAATCCATACCATCCAATTACGGCCATAAAAAATCGTTAATCATCTCTCGATATCGCAATCCATTCATCTGTAACACCTTTAGTTTTTGTATTTTTTTATATTTTTTTTTGTGAATATTTTTATGTTTTTATAATTTGATTTTTTTAATTTTTTGCTTAGGTATTTTTGTTAAGGTATTTAATTTTTTTTTTCTTCAAATAAATTCATAATTCGATGATAAGTGACGAATTTTCGGGAAACTATTGGCAATACCGAGCGTATGAGATACTAAAACAACAATATGACTGCCAGATGACAGTACAGAAGTTGCCACATCTAGAAAATGCGAGAGTTGTTAAGTCCGTGCTAATAAGTTGTGTTGCCATTACTTTGTGGCTTTTGTTTAGCAATCCAGTGATCTAACTCACAGGAATTATAGAGAGACGTTTATTAGGAGAAAAAGGTAACAATACCTTCGTTTGGAACAAAATTGAGGAGTTCAGAATATTTGAGCGTCTGTTGCTCCAGACCGAGTTTCTATACCAGGGGTGGCCAAACGGTCGATCGCGACTATTAGTCCAGTCGATCGTGGCAAGTCAAAAAAATATAAATACAATATATAGGGTTATTCAATAGGTGCGCTTCAACTTTTTTCCGATAGGGAGGGCGAACGACGCAATATTTTTTATTTTTCGCTTGTCATTTGTAAACTTCATTAGTATACATTTCATCATGGAACGCTACACGCTGTTGCTGCTACTTTAAGAGCATTACGGCCATTTTACGGTCCATTGAACAAGCCGTCCCGTTTTGGGGTTATGTGAAGTCAAGGCGACGATTTGTGAGCTCAGAGCCAATATTGAACGCGAAATTGCTGGAATTTCGGCCGATTTATGCAAAAGAGTGGTCGAAAATTGGGTTCAACGATTGGACTTCGTAAAACGTGCACGCGGTGGTTATGCAAAAGAAATCGAATTTCATACTTAAATGTATATGTTCAAACTCGATAATAAAAAAAAAAATTAGTTAAAAAAGTCAAACCGTTTGTGTTTTATTCAAAAAAGTTCAAAAGTTGAAGCGCTCTTACTGAAAAAGCCATTTCATACGTGGAACAGACTGCGCAACACAGCTGCACGCATTAAAGGTGGTAAACTATCGACACTATCGATGGTTGAGCACTATCGAGTCGACCTACTATTGATAGTTCTGCACTACTGATAGTGTTCGATAGTGCCACCGACAGTTTTGTTTACACATCACTGAAATAAATTGTTTATTCATTTGTAGCGTCGCTTGGCTTGTGAAAGTAATTTTGTTGAGTGCAGTGAGAATTGTTTTACTTAAAATTAAACAAAAAAAAGCATCATCTTGTATCATTTTTCAATCGCCGTTCCGTCACGTTATTTATCCTCTCTTCTATTTTTACTATTGCAAACGAACCTCTTATAAATCCTACCTATCGATGCCGTTCAAGATAAGGAATTCAGGGAATTTATCTAGAAAATCTAGAAAAACCCCCCTTGCTTATCTGTTTTCAAGGAATTCAAGGTGGCTGCCTTGAGCGTTCTAGGCCTTGTCGTTGTCTTGACTACATCCTTGATTGTTGTCACAATATTTCTGCTACTGACTGGAAGCGTCCAGTTAAAAGGATAAGTATTGCAAGCTCTTGAGAGCCCTTACTCGCTCTTATACTTTGAACAAATTATAAATAAAATATAAAATTAAATTTATACTTATTAAATTTTTAATAAATATAATTTTATTTTGAAAAATGTTGTATTAATTATTGTGATGCAATGGTAAAACAACAGATGGGGCTCCTGCAATGACAGGTATTCATAATGGTTTTATTGTTTTTTGTCACAAAGACGAAGATTTTCCAGCTTCATTAGCTACCACTGCATAATTCATCAACAAGTACTGGCTAGTAAGAGACTAAACACAAAACATGTGATGGACATTTCTTTCAAGATTGTAAATTCCATTAAAGGAAAATCTCTTGAAATGCGGCTTTTTAAACAGCAATTAGATGAGAAGGAACCAGATTTAGCATTACACACTGACGTAAGGTGGTTGAGTCGAAGCAAGTTTTTGCAAAGATTTCAGGATCTATTGGACGAAATAATAAAATTTCTTGAAGAGAGGGGTGATGAATGTCAGCAATTGCGTGATTTAGACTGGCAATGTGATTTAGCATTTTTAGCAGATTTTACTGGAAAACTGAGTATATTAAATCTGGAACTACAAGGCAAGAATAAAACAGTAACAGAAATGATGAGTTCTATTGCAGCATTTCAAAGTCAAGCAGCGTCTATGATAATTGACATCGAAAAGAAAAAATTTCAACAATTTGTAAACATCAAGGATTATGTTGAGAAACATACTACTTACAATTTCATTCCTGACAGGTACACGGCAGAAATTAAGGCAGTGGTATCAGACTTCGAAATTCGCTTTAGTGATTTAAAAAAAAATTGAGAAGTTGGTCGAATTCATCAGTTATCCGTTTAATAATTCCATTGATCATAGTGATATCTATGAAATAGCTACAAAATTTGCAGATACATTTCAAGTGGACCACATGAACATATTTCTAAAAGCAAGATCATCCTCAGGTCTAGATTTCTGGGCAGTGGTTTCCAACGAAAAATATCCAAATTTGAAGAAATATGTTGAACAACTGCATTCGTGTTTTGGTTCAACATATTTATGTGAGTCAACTTTTTCGTACTTAAAACAAACAAAAAATAAACATCGTTCTCGCTTGACAGACGCTCATACATTGGACTCTTTAAGGTTGGCAATTTCCAACTACAAACCTGATTTTGCTAATCTAGTAGAAGATGCTCAGACCCAATGCTCACACGAATGCTCAACTAAATAAGTAGTCTTTTAGAGTAATTTTTATGTTTTTCTTCTTAATAAAATAAAAAGACTACATAATTGTGTACTGAACTATGCTGTTTTATTAAGGTTTTCAAGAAGTATGTAATTGGTAGATCCCACAGGGTGTCGTCAGTGAACAGTAGATCTTGGGTCTAATCAAGTTGGCCATCCCTGTTCTATACCTTATTTTTTCTTGATTGGCGCGATAACCGAGTTTAACTAAGCGCGCCAGTCGTTTCTTTTTTGTGCTAACTGGCGCCAATTGAGGTGTAAAGCCAAGTAAAGCCAAGTACTTCTCCACCTGATCTTTCCAACGCAGAGAAGATATTCCTCTTCCTCTGCAAGCATCAGCTCCTACCGCAACAAATACTTTCAGAGTCTCTGGATGTTTATTCGCTGCAGTATGTCTATGTCGTCGTAAAGCTCATACAGCTCACTTTGTACCATCGCCTACGATGTGCAAAGGTCCAAAAATCTATGTAGGTTTCTATACCTGCTTGATTTTAAAGCGTTTTTCTGATACCTGTTATTTTTAAAGTCCGTATAAGCTTTAACTCAAAATGTAATGGCCGGCCGTATGGTGTTGAAATGATGCACAATATTTCTTCACAAAATTCACCAAATATTAATCTTACATTAACGAATTACCATTTTTTTCAAAATAATCAGTTCTTTTGTTCCCAAGTGTTAAGAAAAATGTAAAAATCGAGAGATACCCCGAGAAAAATTCTCTTTACCAAATTCATTTGAATTTTTTTTTTAATGATTGTGCTGCAAGTTCTGATGTACTCTGCAAAACAACTTTCTTTTCGAGACACCTCCGGATACTTACGGTCGCTTGCTCAAATTTTAATATTTTGCAATGAAAATTTAGGAGGAAAATTATAGTTAGGAAAAATACTATTAATAAAGAGCACAAAAAAGGAGCTTAACACGTAAATCAATCTATCAATAATCGATAAGATGCCCTATAAAAAGCCATAGAAAAATTATGTTCGCGCATTTTTATCCGGCCGAAAGCGTCTTCTATTCGCCAAGCGTTAGCGGGTGGCGAATAGTTGAAGTAACAGGTATATATAAATATACTATATGCTGGCAGCACTGGAAAAGAGCTGCCAAAAATTAAATTTGTTTGAAAGCACTTATCGAGTATTGTTAAGACCACGTTCATATCGCTCATTTGCTGCAACGTCGTCATAACTCAAAAATTGTGATTTTACAGGAGACGCATTTTTCAGTTTTTAAATTGTTTTATAGGGAGCGTGTCATTATTCTGTATTACAAAATTCTGGGTGACAAAATTCTGTAAATTGCAAAAAAATTCTGCTTTTTAAAATTCTGCTTTTTTAAAATTCTGCTTTTTAAAATTCTGCTTTCTAAAATTCTGCTTTTTCAAAATTCTGCATGTTTAATGCGAAAAATTCTGCTTTATTCAAGTTTTGTGATTTTCGTCATACAAGAAGTACCAAAATAAACATTTATTCCATAAATATACATATATGTTTAAGCGATAACAATATTTTAGTTTAGCCAATTACAATATTTTTTGCAATTCTTTTTAAATATGTAGTGTGACTTAATTCATTTCTTTTCTTAATAATTCTTCGCAACTGTTTGCTTTTTTTAATTATTTTCCTTTTTCTTCTAACTCTTTCTCCATTTTCTTTTCTTGATATTTGAGTTTTCGCTAAAATAAGTTCCTTTTGCAAACTTAGCACAAGATGGTAAAATTGCGAATTTCTTCTTCCAACAATAACTTTCAGCCGCCGATGCCACGCTTCAATATTGTTTTGTGTTCTAGGAAACGTTTCTGTTTGCGATGCATTATGGTCATGCACTGACCAAAACTCGGGAGAATATTTGGAATTATTATTATTTATATCAATATAATTTTTATCAAATTAAATTCCTCATTTGTGATAGAAGTTCTCATCTCCAGGTAATATTTGATTGCAAACATACCTATGTACATACCAATGTATAAATGTTGTCAACTATAATTAACGTAGGTATGTACATAGGTATGTACGAATATGTTAAAAACAATGGGGCGCATATACTCAAATTGTGTAAAAAGTTTTACTAACAAATAACCATACCTAAATTTGACAATGAATATCCCACAATGTTCTGTATTACAAAATTCTGTATTAAAATATAATGTTAACAATGTTAAAGAGGTAATGTAATTATTTTGGAAAAGTGCGCACTTTTTCAAAATAATTACATTACCTCTTTAACATTGTTAACATTATATTTTAATACAGAATTTTTTAATACAGAATTTTGTAATACAGAATTTTGAAATACAGAATTTTAGAAAGCAGAATTTTAAAAAAGCAGAATTTTAAAAAAGCAGAATTTTAAAAAGCAGAATTTTAAAAAGCTGAATTTTGTTTTTAGAATTTTGTACATACAGAATTTCGACACCAACCCTGTTTTATATATATTAAAATTGTATATGAACAGAAGATTATGGTAAAATTTGCTGAAATAGCATCTGGTTAAGACGTATATGTAAATTAAAGGTTGAAATGTATAATGGACTTTTTTCTGTAGCTTCAAAAGTACTCCGAGTTTTTCTTATGACGTTGTTGCTGCAAAAATAGGTTTTATGGTCTGACATAATTAAAATTGTGACGTTACTGCAAATAACAAAAAGTTTTATAGCTGAAACCTATTGCAAATTCTGACTTGTGATTGTATTACATTTGCACCTTACTAAACATTATAAGAGAAAAATATATGGATAATAAATAAAACTTATTGCATTCATTGCATATTTTATTGTAACATAAAAATTAACATATTACTTCAGGTACAAAAATAAAGAAACATAAATTCACGTAAAAAAACAATATTCATTTTAAATAAAAAAATGAATTGAATAAGGATTACAATTGCTCGTAAAAAGGTCTATAATACTTAGGAAAGTGATTTTTCTGTATCAATTCTAGCAGATCTTTTTTTTGCGGTCTGCTATCTGAGGTTTTGTATAAAATGCTCTTGTCATTGTAATATCCTTCATGCTTTTCTTTTTAATGGTATTATTTGCCACCTTAAATTCGTTTTCCTTATAAGATGTTTTAAAGAAAATGGTGTTAGGTGAATCGCGCCGAACTTGCAGAACCACCACTGTGGAAATTTTTACCTGTGCCATATTTTGGAGTCCCATTTCAGTTGCTAAAGCCTTCATATCAAAGAAGTCTTCAAAGCACAGTTCCGTAACGTTAAATGGCTGTTTTCGTACATAGCCAAATACCAGTATGATCTAAAAATTACCATCCGTTCCTCTTCTGTAAATTTTTCAAAACAATTTCGCTTACACTTCTCTGTACATGGAGGTTCAATTTTTTTCTCTTTCCGAACTTTTTGACACGTAGACCTCATTTTGTATTCTTTTCCACTATTTCTCAACTTTTTGTTTACATTTCTTACCCAATTACTCTCATTTCGTTTACGCTTTACTCCTTTTTTTAGTGGACTCGTTAAAATCATTGGAGTTTCGACACCGGTTGTGTTAGCCTCAGAACTGTCTGATGTTGAATTTGGTTCGCAGTGACTGTTACTCTTACTGACAATATCGGGTAGAATGTATGTGGTATCTCGTACGGAATCGTTATCATCCTCAGAAAATGAGCTCGAGCTTAATGAGTCTGATTTCATTTCAACAAAATTCACTGTTGATGTACTTTTTATCTGGTATTCTTTACCCTTTCTATATTGTTTTTTAAACCCATTCCCACCATTTTGGCGGATCGAGAATTAGTGTCCATTATTTTTTGACTGAAAATGAAAACAATACTGGCATTAATGGAAATGATTCATAGCAAATACTTTATACTTTAAAAATATTTAGTGCAAGAATGTCATAACAGTGAATAGTTCTTTAATACACTATTGCTTCACTAATACATCTTATTTGGAATAGTGTTTCAAGACAAAATAGTACTGAAATAAAAATTATTATTTTTTGCAAAAACGTCATAACACTCAAAAACACTACAGGAATTAACTCAAATTTTTACATGCATAACGTCATATCTTAAAATAATGCAATATACACGATAGAGAAAGAGATATAAAAGTGAACTTACCTTTTATTAATATTGTCACAAAACGAAATATGACACTTTTCTAGAGAACTTCACGATGTTAACCACACAAAAGCCGACGCACAACTGAGATAATACGTTGTTGCAAATACGACGCAATAGGATATGTAATTAGAGCGAAAGTCATCTATCGCGATGCTGCGTGAAATGTTAAAACTTCGGATAAAACACTTTGCCAGTTGATCAAACATATTATTTCCGATATATTAGTGATGTTAACTAAAATTTTGCGATTTTTGAGTTATGACGACGTTGCAGCAAATGAGCGATATATGGAAATATTTGCTGCCTCTACTCGTTACTTGTGAGGCTCGTGCTCTGTCAACATCCTTTGTGTTCTCGTTCTTCTCAATGCAGTAGTTTACTGTAGATTAAACACTAACAATTGCAAGGTGTGTGAACACCACGAGAACATCAAAAGAGAATTCGCAAAATTGAACCAATAAAAGTTTCACTGTATGAACGCGTTTAAATGAGACTTACCTAAGATCAGAAAAGAGCATTGCCAGAAAATGAAATGAAATATTAGTTTTATAGGGCATAATCATATTCGCTAGCAGCGAATCTTGCTTTTGTTGCTTTCACATGCAAATTCTTCTTCATGCGAGCAGAGAAGTGGAGAAAAGAAGATACCTTAATTGTCCTATATTTTTGTCGTAAACTGTTTGCTGTACTGTGTGCGCCACTAATGGCTTCTTGGCTAACACATGGTCACAAAAGTTTTATTTGTAAGCATTTGATGCGTCATCTTGATATTTGATAATGAAATGGCATCATTATTATTTGGTTGGGAAAAACTTGAATTACATCATAAAGATTTTAATAAATTTCCAAATAAATAAAAAATATTTAAAATTTTCGATCTTTCTCCTTTTTTTCATTCCAGTTCTTTGTAACGGCATCAAAGCAAACGTTCTTTGCAAGCGGTAAGTCAACAATTACAACGCTTTTCAATTCAAATAATTTTGTTACATGGATTTGTGGCTTTCTCTTGATGGAGCAACACTCTCACCACTATCTACACGTTACTATAACACAAATTAACTAAATAAAAGGAAATAAAAAGAAAAAAATACATTACGAGCTCATGCTGATTTGAAAGTTTAACTTTATATTAGTCCAATAGCCTTCTTTGCTCCTTTTGGCTTTTGCTCAATCACCAAACCAACTCCTAAATGCAGTAACTAGCAAAATTTCAAAGGTATGGTGGTCATGAAATGTGTTATCGCCGCACCTTGAGGGTTCAAGAAAATCATCATGTGAGTGACAGCTGGAAAAATCAATGTTGTTGTGGATGGATGAGGTTAAAAGTGAACAAGTGAATGGCTGGTAGTTCTTCGTTTACGAGTACAGTACAATGAAATGAATCCATAAACCTATAGTTGTCATCGGCGATAGTTCACATCACGTATGAGCAGTTTGTTTTGTAGGTTGAATTATGTTGCGGGACTGTATTTACGAGTGTGCCCTCAGTTTATCCGTTTGTGATTTCACGGATGTAAAAGATGTACTCCCCCTTTAACCAGTCCGTGGAGTGAACGAACAACACTCTGCTGCTTCGCCTCGTCTGTTCTTAAAAATAGGATTATCATTTATTTTTGTATTCCTCTGCAAAGTGCAATGTACGAGTAGTTACAGATTGGGTCACTCATTGTTTCAGCTACTTTCTCTTTCTTCGGATATTTTCCAGGAAGACGGAAGCAGATATACCGCTATTTGAAAAAGTATCACAGCTCTAGCAGCCGGAAACAAGACCTAACATTAATGGTGTGTTTTTGGAAATAAGGGAAAAATATAGGGTTTTTTTGCAAAGGAATATTTAACAAATATTAAAGAGTGAAGAAAGCGGCAGCAGAGACAATCTTTGAAATCGTCGTCACGGACGGATTTCTTGTGAAATGATAAACCTGGAACAATAAACCAAAAATTTTATAACCTGCATATAACTAACTTTGGAAGAAAGTAGCAGCTTATTTAACCCTGCATATCCAATGGTTACAATGGTTAATGGCGGCCACCGTAGCCGAATGGGTTGGTGCGTGACTACCATTCGGATTCACAGAGAGAACGTAGGTTCGAATCTCGGTGAAACACCAAAATTAAGCAAAACATTTTTCTAATAGCGGTCGCCTCTCGGAATGCAATTTCAAACCTCCGAGTGTATTTCTGCCATGAAAAAGCTCCTCATAAAAAATATCTGCCGTTCGGAGTCGGCTTGAAACTGTAGGTCCCTCCATTTGTGGAACAACATCAAGACGCACACCACAAATAGGAGGAGGAGCTCGGGAAAACACCCAAAAAGGGTGTACGCGCCAATTATATACATTTATCCAATGGTTAGCCTCTGCTGGCTAGGTCATGTCGTAGGAATGAACACAAACCCATCGGCCTTGGAAGTATTCGATATAATATCCAAAGGGGTAGCAAAGGAAGAGGACGACCTTCACTACGTTTGAAGGACCAAGTGGAGAAAGACTTGTCTTCACTTGACATTCCCAACTGGCGTCTGTTAGCACGTCAAAGAAACGACGGTGCGTTGAACTCAGCCCAAATTGCTTAGGCGGTTACTGCGCTAGTAAGGAAGATGCATAACCAAAGTTATTTAATTGGTAGTCGATATGACTGATATTGGGCAGGCAGGGTTAAGTCAAAGCATGTAAAAATATTCCTTTTTTATTGGAATATTCACGCCATTTAATAATAAGCGCGTATTTGGGAGAACGCTATTTCTATCCTGCGTCATAGAGCCATCTGAAAAAGTCAAGTTGGTGTGGCTGACACTTCCCATGCCCTCTGTTAGCTACGACACGAAACTTCTTCGATTTGCTCGTAGTACTTACTCGTAGTACCCAGAACGTGCGAGCTTGGATCAAAGTGTAGTTAGTCAAACTATAGAATTAAGAAATGTTATTGTATCATAAATCTAAAGGAAATAATATATTTCACATAATTACGGTAGAGAGAATACAAAAGGGGTGGCCTACATCAAACCGCTAACCGGTTTTCAGCGACTTTGAAGCAATCAGCTGATTTGCTGACGTAACCGAAGATGTGACAGCGGTTTGTTTAATAGAGAGGTCGGCAAAAACTGAGAATGATTATGTACGAAAAAATCAACGCAGCCAACGCTCGTATTACGTAGTTGCCATCCGAACAACGACTGATTGATTGTATTCAACTAATCTCACTTTACATAGTTTGTTTTCATTTCGTTAGCCTCTCTCTCTGTTTAATCCCTTATGACGTAGCAGCCAAAGTTTTTTTTATTTTTTTCTTCTGATAACTCTTTTAAGGAGCATAAGACCTCTACAAAGCTTCTCCAACGTGCGCGATTATGCTATTGTCTTAGCTTTGATCCAGCTTATGCTAATGGAATATAAGTCATGCAGGATAGATCTTGTCTAGGTGTTCTTTGGCCGGCCGCGGTTTCTGCTTCCCTGAGGATTCCAATCAAAGGCAGTTCTTGTGATGCTGTGGGGCAGTTTTTTTAAGCGCGTCGCCTATTCAACTCTATTTCCTGTGTTTTATGTTAGCTGGCGTAAGATGGGCTCCAGCCAAAATTACTTTTACAATTTTGCTTCGGATGGCTAAACCTTTTAATTTACATCATCCTTTGTAAAAATATGTATACTCGTGATCAGAAAGTACCGGAAATGTTTAAATAAAACAAAACAGAGTTAAATTTCAGGCAAATTTATTTTATCTCCTTCAAAATATAACTCGTCTGAAGCAACACGCTGTGTCAACGTTTAACCCAGTCCTCTATGCACCCCTGGTAGGCCGACGAATGGATGGCCTTTAGCTCCTTTGGCGCATTCTCTTTAATCTCCTCTATTGACTGAAATCTCCTTCCACGAAGTGACAACTTCAACTTGGGGAAACAAAAAGAAGTCGCACGGGGCCTTATCAGGTGAAAGCGGTGCTTGCACGACGGTATTTACTTGGTGTTTGGTCAAATAATCCAACACAATTTGGGCTCGGTGCGATGACGCGTTATCATCATGCAAAATCCAAGAATTTCTGGCCCACATTTCTGGCCGTTTACGACGTACAGCATCTTTCAAACGCTTCAAAACGGATAAATAATATTCTTTATTGACTGTGTGGCCCGATGGACGGTACCCATGGTGCACTACGCCTTGGCAATCGAAGGAAATAGTCAACATCACCTTCCCGGTATTTATTGATCACAGGGTACATTTATAGCTATGGAAAGAGAAAACGATAGACCGACACACCCTCATCACCAAGGGCTTGTGTATTTCCCTAGATATTTTACATGAATTTCTCAATAACTATTTACTTTTAGTGATAAACCCCGTTCTAATAAAAAATTTAATATATTTTTAATTTTCTCTAATTTTTTACATACTTCTTGGCTTAATATCAGATCCTACGTCTAATGGTTAAACTAGACGTATTTTCTATACTAAGGACATAATCACTTTTTGGCGCTAAGGACTTTATATTTAGGAAACATTTTCTTCGATCACTGGAGATATGTCGTAAAAATTTGTTCCTGCTTCGAATTTTGTTTTTGCTTTTTACCCTTAAAATAGATCATCATAAAGTGAAGGATTATTGCTGGAAACTCAAGGGCACTGTATGAACTTATTTAAAATACAAATTTTGCTTTGATTTTCATAAATTCTACTGCCTTCCGCATTCTGTACAGTTTTTAGCTTATGTTGGCATTTTTACATTTTTATTAACGCCCAATAACAGCCACCTACACAATATTGGTATTTACACAAAAAGCAAAACCCTTTAACAATTTATTACACTCGCCATATTTTCTCTCTACCTTAACACTCTTTATTACGCCACATTTTGCATTCTTATATATTTTCACGTTCGCTTTATGGCGTAAATGTGCAGACGCCGCCTCGTTTTAACCCTCAAAGCCAACAGTTGACACGGACGAAGCTAAATAATGATGGCAACCCGTCTCTAAAGAAGGCGGTGGTGATATTGTTGTTATTGATGTTTCTTCTTCTTCTTTTTTCCTTTCGGGTAATATAATGTCTTATTGTCTGCTGTCGCCGACATTGACTGCTTGTTTCGCTGCCAAATTGCCGTACAGGCTGAACTAATCGGAGGGTATGCTTGATATTTTACGAGCTTCCTTCGTTCCCCTTTTGGTCTTTTGTATGTTTTTATTTATTATTTTCTGCATTTTTATTTTGGTAAACCAATTTCACATGAATTGCATTTTACATGACTGGAAATGTGTTGTGGTTTGGCTTGGCTGTGCCTTTGCTTTAGTTTGACATTTAGCAATTAAGGTCTTCGTTGTATTCTGATATGATATCTTGTAGGTAATATTCGTCGTCCATTTGTTTGTTTCATTTTCTAGATCATTGGTGGGTTATTTATTCGTCGAGATACGCCTCTAAAAATTGGCAACTATCTTGATTACATGTCAGACGAAATGAAAACGTCTGTGGTCGACAAAAATAGCGCAGGCTGGCAGATTACGAGTATTTGTTCAAAAAAAGCAAAGATAACAGACACGCTCATCAATCGCTGACTTTTCAGTTGTATTTTCAAATTAAAAGATTAACAAATTAATGCAGAAAAATCAATTAAAGGAGAGAGATAAATCGGTGAAAGGGAATTTGAGGGAAGTTGAGGGAATTTATGTCATATTTGTATAAAAAAATGAAGAAAGCTGAGCTGTATATATGACGCGCATTCTTTTAGTTAATAAACAAAGGCAGAGTCACATTTACGCAGGTCATATTTAAGTAGATAGAATTTGTGTTTTTTTTAATATTTAGGTTCGTAAAGTGTAGTAAATGCCGTAAAGGAAAGAATGGTAACTAATTTCAAAACTTAAATTTCTGCCATTCTGAAAGGAGCAGAATGGATAATTGAGAGAAGTTGGAGCGGGAAACAGATTGGAGTCTTTAGTGGCAGTCAGGCTGCACTGAAGACGCTGGAAAACACACAGCAAACCTAAAATATTGTTCAAGGATGTAAGCAGAAGCTTAATTCTATATCAAGACATTCCGTCTTATGTATTTTACATGTACTTATATGGGTTCCAGAACATTGAGATGTTCAAGGAAATGAGATTGCCGATGAATTGGCCAACTGCGGAACAGCGGTCACCCCACAGGGACCAGCGCCAGTAATGGGAATCAGTTCTAATGAGAATGTATCTAATTTACATAAATAGAAAAGGTCGAGTCTAGAACGCTGCAGGACTGCAAAGTGTTTTGTGATAAGTCCGAACAGAAACCTGTCGAACTT
Organism: Anastrepha fraterculus; assembly: GCA_037575425.1. Lineage (NCBI taxonomy): Eukaryota > Metazoa > Arthropoda > Insecta > Diptera > Tephritidae > Anastrepha > Anastrepha fraterculus. The sequence goes on from JAYXIM010027644.1 coordinate 16,354, forward strand.
TCTTCTAAATCTTGGTAGAAAAGACGATAGTCGGTATTATTACAAAAAACAACCCATGACGCCAGCATATGACCACCATTGGAATCATTGAGAACCCGATTCGCCTGTCTTGCTTAGAGGAGCCGGATAACACTGATCATTTTCTCTGTGTGTGTCCTACCTTTGCTAGAGCAATGCTACGAATTTTCGGTTCCGATATCAAACCGGTGCAGATTTTCAGATTCGCCAAAGAATCTGGAAAATTCTCACAGGACCAGCTATCTCTGTCTCTATTCTATCCTATCTCTATCTATATCTCTCTGTCACTTTTCTTCTTTCCTGTTTGGCGATCACCCTTTTTCTTTCCAGAGCTTCGAATACAATGGGCCTGAGTGTTTCAGGAGTTACCATTCTCTCGGTGCTTCTTGGCTCGCCTTTTTCAACCTTCAATTTCTAGTGTAAAGTTTTTAACGGTTCAATAAAGAACTTCAAACCACAACCACTCTCAGACTATGTGCAAACTTATAAAATCAATGCGAATCACCAAAATATATGCTTAGTTATTTGAAGTATACCAAATGCAACAATACGATACTCTTGTAAATACCCCAATTCTTTTTTTTTTAAGTACTAATGATTGATTAGCCTGAGAAGCATTACAATGTGATCAGACGATTAGTTTAGTTTAAATCTTAAACAAGTTCACACGATTACCACAGAGTCCTTTGCGGCCGAAACAAGATTTTCCCAGTCCTATCCCAACATATGTCCTGAGACCATCTCGAACTTTTGGCGAATCAAATAAGCTGTCAAAATGTTCAAAAAAGGGTTCCCCAGAAATTTTATTAAAATTCTTGCAAGGGCGTATCATTTGCAGAGGAAGTGCTGAATAGACTCTACAGCTGCTACAGAGAGTGTTATGATGTTTCCGAAACTGGTAACTAAATGGTCAGTGGTCCATAGCCCCGTTGATATTCCCCTGGGAAACCTTATATTCATTTTTGAGGGCGTAGAGTAAGCTCCGTGTTCTTCATTCACGAGTTTTTGTCAACGTGAACGAGGAGGGAGTTTAAATTAGTCCAGGTACTCTTAGTAGATACTCTGACTTTCTACTCGATTTATGAGAACAGATTACCCAGGGGCTTATTCTTGAACTGGATTTTCCAAGTTATGTGTCAGAACTCTGCTTGCGCAACCGTATTCTTAATTTCACGACACACAACCGCAGTAACGATTGCTTGAAAATAACATTGCAGTGGCCCGAGAGTCTATGGACTATGCTTCAAGCGAGCATTATTATTTAATTTTTATTTAAAAGCGGGTGATGTCATGTAATTTTAAGAATTGCACAATGCGCTCTTAAATTCTCCTTTTTACAAATTTTAATATTCCCTTCGAATGCCAAACGAATGAATGAATCTCCGTGCATGAACATCAAATAACAGAAAAAGTTATTTTTATAATAGCGGTCGCCCCTCGGCTGGCGATGGCAAAACTCATAGAAAACATTTGCCGTTCGGAATCCGCTTAAAACTGTAGGTCCCTCTACACCAAGACGCACGCCACAAATAGGAGGGGGAGCTCGACCAAACATCTAACGTTTTTTTTTTTAATTTCTGTTAGCCCTGCGAAGACTCATAACCATGCCTTTAGTCTGTGATTGTGAGTCCCTAATAGCTATAAAAGTACCTGTAAAGTTCGTGCTAAAAACGTGGTGCGTGTTATCGATAATTCACAACTTAATTTTACTTCATATGACTACCATATGAAACGGGTGGATCGCACCAAATGGCTTCCAAAAAACACTTTTTCAGTCTAATATATTGTGTGTTATCTTTCGCGAGATACTATCTGATTTTCTTGGCTTAGGTTACCAGTTTTCAAACACGCGTATTTATCCCCATAAAAACAATGAATCTTATTTATTTCCGGCAATCGTTGATTGCTATCACAAATTCTATTCAAGAAGCGGATAAAGGCCATTAAAGTAGAAATATTTAAATGGCAACTGTAAGCTTCTAATTGTTGTAACTTACATATTTAATCATCCGTTAATAAAATAAAAAAAAGTAATTTATAATTGGCAGTATTAAATCCTAATCGAATTGCAATCGAACGGCAGCTGCATTAACATTCAGGCGACGTACTGGCCGATAAACACTAGCGAATGCCATTTCGGCTGCCAATAATGAAATTGAGACTGCTTTGATGGTGTATGAGGGATGCAGCTTTGAGCAGATAGATGAGAGTGCTGGAGAGTGCAGTTTGTGTAGCGTGCCAAGCCACCAACTAACGAACAAGAATCACTGTAAACTCATGTCACGACTAATGACTATGGAAATGGCAATTAAGTGAAACTAAATGCAAGAGATTCATGCTGCTGAGTGAGGCAACCGATCTGTTAATGTCGCTGCCGGCATAGCTTACAGCACTTAACAACACAATGCCAACAAATAGAGTCACAATGACTGAATGGGTGTGTGTGTGTGGAAATCGATGGCATTGGTTGTGTTTACAGTGGAGCTCAAGTGACGTCGACGTCGAGAGCACTGCGGCGTTTTAAATCCCACATTTTGTGTTTGTTTATTTGCCAGCTGCTATTTGCTAGCTGTTATGCACTTATTGTTGTTGTTTTTGTTGTTGCTGCACGCGTGTCATATTGCCCTATATGCGTCGAATGCGGTTTCACATTGCACTGGTCGAGCGCATTTTTCCCACATGTGTACATTTACTTGAAATATGAAATGTACGTACGTACGTACTTCTGTCGTTTGGCCCACTCGAAGGGCCAACAGGGCGTATGAGTACCTCTTAACTCAACACAAAATCGATTTTTTCCAATTTAATTTTTCTATAACCCACTATTTACCATTTAATGACTAAGCAAAATAAAAATTTCATTTTCATTTAAATTGCGGAAGTATTGTACTATATAATTTTCACCGAAAATGCAAAACAAAAAATAACCGGTTGAAAATAGTTTTTCTTTGGCGTAAAAGAAGTTGCAGAAAAAAACATAAACAAAAACAAAAATGAATAGGGCATAAAACGGCCACTTAAACACCATCGTTTAAGCGAATGACTTTTGAACTTTATTGCTTGCAGCAATCGAGGTGCACAACAACGCTCTCCAATCCAATGTAGACACGCAAATGTAGCTGCCTTCGAGTGCCTGCTTATTCACTCTCCTTACACGGACCAACCTTAGCAATCGCTCTACTACTCTATTGCTTCAAATTTCAGTCAGTGCATTAAGATTTATTACGCTCGTGCGTCCGTTCATTCGTCCATATACATATACATGTATGTCCGACTTGCAACCATTTTTAGGACATGACACGAAAAAAGTTACGAACCCAAGAAAAAATACTGCAAAATAAAATCACATACCGTGTTATAGGGCAACACGTGAACCGGCAAGTAAAATTCTATGCAGGTGTTTGTCAAGAATGCAATTCATGCTTGGACTTAAGAAGGCAGGTGCCGCAAGCCGGATATCAGACATACAATGGCAATTTTCCCAACATGTAAATGCATTTCATGCAAATTACGTTGATAGGGAATGACCTAAACCCAGTAAAAATGCTGAGAACATTTTTTGCAAGTTTAATACGAAATTTACTTTTTCATAAAACAAAAGAGGGGCCTCATTTTTACGAAAGTAAAACTTCGTTTCACAGTAGAGAATTTAAGCTCATAATTTTTTTTAATTAACATTTCTTTGAACTCGGTTCATATTAAAATGGCTGAATATATTCCAAAAATTTAAAAAGAGGTGAAAAAAAATTGAAGAGAATTTTCTAAATTTTTAGCAATAAGCTAAACACATTTTTTTTATTTTGCTTTCTTTTAATAAAAAATTTAAGGTTTTATTTTAATTTTTACATGTTTAACATTTTTTTTAATAAACTTTTTAGTTTTTTCAAAAAAAAAAAAAAAACCTGGAGACTCCAGCACATCTTATTCTCGAATGTGACGCTATACATATATACAGGGTGGGCCAAATAAGACCTACTAATGTTAAACACAAATAACTTTTGCAATAATCATTTATTTCGGTTAATTGTTTTTATACATTGAATATATTTTATGGAAATTATGTAGGAAATATTACATCAGACAAATGTCTACCATTTTTTTCGATACAAAGATTGGCTCTTTTTAACGCGTTTTCCATTACAGGGTTTGATTGAAAAGTAATGAGCCTTCCCGCGCGGAGCGTCTGCCAAGCGATCAACCGAATCGGCTGGTGGGGGAAAATGATCGTTGTACCTTCCCCTTCCACTAGAAACCGGTCCCAGTTCGCTGGCAACAGCGTTGCAGTCAACATCGCTTCGCGCGTGAAAGCTATTTTACAAGTGTGTTAGGATTTTGCAGTGGCGAAAATGCAGCGATCGTTGGAGCAACGTTAGTCGATAAAATTTTGCGTAAAGCTAAACAAAACGAGTACCGAAACCATTGGGCTACTCAAGGAGTCTTACGGGGACCAATCTCTATCCAGTGCCCAGGTAAAACGGTGGCACAAGTCGTTCAAGGAAGGCCGGGAGAACGTCGAAAACGAACAGCGATAATCTTTTTCGACTCTCGAGGCATCGACCACAAGGAGTTTGTACCTCCAGGAAGCACTGTAAACGCGGGATTTTACAAAGAAGTGCTCCTTCGGCTGAAAAACCGCGTCGCCCGGGTTTGGCCCGACCTCGTCAACAATTGGACCCTTCATCACGACAATGCGCCGGCGCACACCGCCTTCCTCTGCACCTCTGCATTGGCCAAGATAGGGGTTCCGGTGCTTCCCCACCCTCCCTACAGTCCAGACCTGTCCTCCCCGGACTTCTTCTTGTTCCCGCGCCTGAAAAGAAAGCTGAAGGGGAGGCGTTTCGATTCCATCGAGGCAATCCAAAAAACTGTAACAGCCGAATTGAACGCGATTCCGGCGGATGAGTTTAAAAAATGTTTCCTGCAGTGGAAGGACCGCTACCAGCGGTGTATTGACGCTCAAGGGTCCTATTTTGAAGAATATTAGTTGTATAAGCCAAAAGGTTTAATAAAACTTCTTTAAAAAAATTAGGCTCATTACTTTTCAATCAAACCCTGTAAAGCTTCTGGTTGAAGGCTCAGTATTTCGTCTCGAATATTTTGCTTCAGCTGTCTGATAGTCTCTAGTTTATTAAGATACACTTTGTCTTTTAAATATCCCTATAAAAAGAAGTCGGGCGCAGTCAAATCTGACGAACGAGGTGGCCAAGGGAAATCTGAATTTTTGGAAATCTGACGTTCGCCAAAAATGTCACGCAGTAGGTTTATAGTTTGCCTAGCAGTATGCGCAGTTGCTCCATCTTGTTGAAACCACAAATTAGGATACTGCTCCGCCATTGGCCGCAAAAAGTTTTCAATCAATGTTCTGTAAGAAGCTCCTGAAATTGATTCCGGCGTTTCATCCTAATTTTCGAAGAAATATGGATCGATAACTCTAGTGGCCATAACACCGCACCAAACAGTACATTTAGATGGGTGCAACCTCGTCCAGGACGGTCGGCCACTGAACGCAGTTCCGGAAAACGACCGACCAAACTCCTAATCATGAAGGCTGTGGGAGCTGATCTGGAATTAAAATATTGCCGGTATTTACGCTGCGTTAAAACAATTGATCGTTGACAAGAATAGAAAAACTGGATAAATTTAACGCGTACAACACAGTACGGTAGGGTTCCACAATAAATTTCCAACAATTCAATTATAACCTACAAAAAGAGAAAAATAAATATGTCAAAAAATAAAAAAGTTATTTGTGCTTAACATTAGTAGGTCTTATTTGGTCCACCCTGTATAAGTATGTATATATATTTGAATACACCCTTTTTGGGTGTATGGTCGAGCTCCTCCTCCTATTTGTGGTGTGTGTGTCTTTATGTTGTTCTACAAATGGAGGGACCTACAGTTTCAAGCCGACTCCGAACGGCAGATATTTTTTATGAGGAGCTTTTTCTTGGCCGAAAAACACTCGGAGGTTTGCCATTGCCTGCCGAGGGGCGACCGGTATTAGACGCTATAGCAGGAAGAAAGTTGAGGCATATCGGCCGGAAGAAAGGCATATACGCTCAGCCCAACCCAGCACTATCTTGGGTTTATTAAGGGAACTAGGTTTGGGTGAGATACTGTGATGAGTAGACGATACAAAATACCATGAAGTCGCGGGTTCTCTGGTCGAAGTATGAATCTCATTTTCATTTTCATTTTCATTCATTCATTCAATCGTATGCTATAGTTATTTTTTATAGGCGGTCGCCGTAGTCGAATGTGGAATCATATAATCTTGAAAGTATTCCAGAAGCGGGAATGCGCAAATTTTTCAATTTTGAGTTAATGCATTGATTTGATTAACCTTTGTTTGCTCCATATTATACTACAATAGAAGCTAAAATTCCATGCGTATAATTTTACGAGAGCATCAAACGCTTAAGACTGTACTAGGTTTACCAATTTACAGGGTTGCTCATATTCGACGGACCCGACGGATTTCGATTACTCTTTGGGCACCTTCCAATCGACGAGGCTTGTCCGCAGGCAACAATCTTTGCGTCAATTGAATCTTATACGGGAATAAATGCAAATCAATGCGTATAATTCGTTGTAAAGTGGTCCGAGCAATGCCCAACTGCTGAGAACGGCGATTTTGGGATGTCCTTGGCGGCGCCTTGGTCGGTTTTGATGTGTCCTCTTTGGATTAGAAAGAGCATCACCAGTCGAAAACCTTTCGTACAAACGTTTAATGGTGTTCTTAGAAGGCACACTTTTCACATTATTTAATTTTTTATACGCACGTTGAGTTTTCACCATTGACTTCTTTTGTTGAATGTAAATTTCAACAATTTGGGAGCGCTCGCGTGGCGTGTACTGTTCCATGGCAAAAATCTGCTTGGACTGACGCTTCCAACGCGGTATGCCATTAAGCGATCTGACGTCTCTGTCAAAAGATACAGGGTTGCCAGATGGGTCTGTCGACTATTGGCAACCCTGGCACTTCTTTACGATGGAGCGCGCTCCATATTATATAATGCCGCAACCGGTCAAAAGCCTTCTCAAGGTCAACAAAGACCAAGTTGAGAGTTTCCTGCAATTCGACAATCTGTTGAGCAATGATCAGAAGGGTGATAAATCCAGCTTGTTTTCTACGTAAAGTGTCATCCATTTTTTGCTGATTCGATTAAGAATGACTTTGCAGAGGACTTCGAGTGTTTCGCATAACAGCATGATCCACATTCAGAAGGTACACCTTTCTTTGGGTTATACCCTGCCTCCAGTTGGGTGCTGTGAAGACGCACCGGAGATTCTTTGCGAACGTCGCCCGGGTGTTGCCGTCGTTGCAGGCTCCACACTTACAGTTACTGTGAATACTTAACCAAAGTGTTCTTCCCATCATTGAAGGTGATGTGCCTAGTAATGGCACTTGATCTGACGCATTCAAAAATTTGTCTACTCAGGTAGGCAAACCGCTCCTGATGGCGGCGTCAATACTGACATTGAGTAGAGAATAACGAAAACCAAATCATTCTTCGTTTCAACAACAAAAAAGCTCTAAACTTGCATGAATCACCGTTTAAGAGCTATATTGCGCATACGATGGCCATATAATCGGATTTCTAATGACGAGCTCCTTACTCGAAGCGAACAAAGGCCAATTGAGATTGAAATACGCGAACGAAGGTGTAAATGGATGGGTCATACAATCTGTAAACATGCGACTGGCATCAGCAGAATGTCCCTAGACGAGAATCCGCAAGGCTCTCACCGAAGAGAACAGCCGAAAGGAACATGGAGACGAAGCCTATATGACGAATTCACGTCACCTGACGACTCGCTCACTTGGCCCGCAAGTCGCTAAAGTCAAAAGCTGCACATCGACCCCAATGGAATTGGTGCTTAGCAAATAATAATAATAATAATAATCAAACGTTCAAACTTGATGTCCGAACATTTTAATGTTTCCGCGCTTCATTGTTTTCCGCGCTATCCAAATCTGAGCATAGGAATCTGGTATCCATTAGTAACTTTTTAACTTGTAGACTGCATGGTTGACTACAGACTTCTTGTGGATATTTTCAAGTCGTCGGGTGTCTGTGCTCTAGCAAGTACAATTTTGCTCGAACCTGATCATACGAAAAATATTTTATTAGAATGAAACTATTTTTACATTAACTTCAGTTCTACCAAAGAAAATTACCAGTCTCAAAAGATCAAACAAAACTAGCTAAGGCTTGAATGGTGCATATTTTAGACAAATAATTACTTTCGATTTACATGCATTTTAAATATCTCCTGGGTAAGAGTTTGCACAAGTATCTAACTTATCCTTCTTCGTAATCATTCCACCCAGCTGTGAATTATAATAGTTATGCAACTTAGGTAATATCCGCCTAGCGTGTGGAGCTCATCGTTTGCCTAAATGCATGGCTTAGTTAAAAATACAATATATTGTAGTATTTTGAATATTCTGCTTATTGAGTTTACGTGTAAGAATAACATACACCTTGACCCAATAAAACATACATGCACACGCCGCACTATAATGGCAAGCTATGGCAAATACGTACACACACAAGTGATTAAAATTGCAGACAAAACTCGGTGTTGCATCAAGCAAAGACAATGGATTTTCACCTGCCATTGCTTCTCCATTTGCCACTCGTACACAATGAATGACAGCAACAGTGGGCCAGTTTTGAAACTTCACAGAGAATTTCCTGAAACTCAGCAAGAAAAAAATGCGATCGTTGTTAATCTGATGGTGAACCTCAAAAGTTAACATATGCGCGCTAACTGCACTCATATGATAATGAGCAACACTTGCAGTTTTTGGACTCACTATTAGTGCTCACTAGAAAAATAAATAAAGCAACAATAATAGATGTAGTCGCAGTTGTTAGGTGAGGTTAAGTTTTCCTTTTTTTAATTTCCGCTCATTTTTGGTCCCACGAATTACGGACAAAAGAGAACAACCTACACAGAGTCCGTGGTCACAGATAGGGCTAGATAGAATCGTAGGTTGCCAGGTATCCGGAGCACTCTGTTCGCGACTGGACAATTTTATTAATCTGGGTTCCCAGCCGTGCTTAACTTCGGCACTGGTCGTATTACACCTTGTTCCAACCCAGAGCTTTTTCAAGAGGTTTGCTCCTCCGATTGGCAGAACTTGATCATCGTTCAAAAAGGCCAGACCGTAGGAATAAAGTGCACTCGCTGAATACAGGACTGTACGTAAACGATCGCACTACCTTAATAAGGTCTGATTAATAATTCGACTAAGCCCCCGCACCACGACAAGGAGAATACCTTCACGGAGGTTACTGTATTCTAAAAATTATATAATTTTTGTAAAGGCTAGAGGTGGAAAACATAATTCGAACAAATTAGTTAAATTCCAGTAGCCAACAAGTCCAGCTCAATTAATTATAGTCTTGGATCATTTTACAACTGGGGAATTAGACCAACCAGAGGATTGCGTAAAGGGAGGAATCAACGTGCGTATGCAATACTCAATTAAAATTATGGAGTTCGAAAGTTCCCGTATTTTTAACCCCAAACTAAATCATCGTTTTTATGCAGTCTTCTTTTCATTGTTCCCCACAAGCCGAACACCATCAGCAAAAACGCGCTGTAGAGATTAATGAATGAGGAACCCATCCTGTGGCAAACTAATCGCAGAAAGTGATGATGGATAGGTCACACGTTTAGTTAACCACCAGATAGCATCACGAGAATGGCATTGGACTGGAAGCCGCAAGAGAATACAGGTCGTGGTTGGCCAAAGAATACTTGGAGAAGGTCGATGCTGAGCGAGCTAGCAAGTGTCGACATCACATGGGATGGCGAAAAACCAACAGCCCAGAACTGTGTACGTTGGGAGAGTCTTGTCGAAGCCCTTGCTCACGAGCAGAGTGAACAAGGAAAAAACAAAATTCCAGGCAAGGTGGTAAACTTGTCTAATGTGGTAAGACTGAGCACAATCGAAAAAAATACAAATTTCCAACCTTACAGCGTTATCGTTGAAATAAATGTCCTTTCCAGGACATGCAGACTATAAATATCGCTGGAAATTTTACTGCCTTTGTCAAATAATTGCCAGTTTTTTTTTTTGACATTTCACGTTGCCTGGAAACAACTACACAAAATTCGAACATTTGTTTGTCGCTAAAAATGATGGAGTCCCATTGCCGCGGGGTCCAAATTCGCTTAACCTTTGTCCACGTTAATCGCTTTTTTTGGAAAAGGATTTAGATTCTTTCAGGTTTCACTATGCTTATTCAAAAGACGGCTTTCAACAATTATAAAATTTCCAAACAGCAACTCAGATACCCATAAGGTTCACTAGCTGGTTCGGGAGCTCAGTTCACTAGCTAGATGATTATTATTGATATATTCCCTAGAAGGGATTTGCAATGGTCTTACCCATCTACACACTGCATTAAAAAACTACAGCACAGGGACTGGGGCTTCAAAATCATACTTTGTTAAATAATATTTAATGGGCTATAAAACTGCATACCTTGAAGTTTTTTTAAGATTCTAGTTAAAAAGTTGAAATTTTGATGAAATTTTGGAATTCTGTTAAATTTTTTTTAATTTTCTACAAAGTTTAGATCTTTGTGTTATATAGGGTTATTCAATAGGTGCGCTTCGACTTTTTCCGATAGGGAGGGCGAACGACGCAATATTTTTTATTTTTCGCTTGTCATTTGTAAACTTCATTAGTATACATTTCATCATGGAACGCTATACACTTGAGCAACGATTGCAAATCGTGCAAATTTTTTATGAAAATAATCGATCTGTTGCTGCTACTTTAAGAGCATTACGGCCATTTTACGGTCCATTTAACAAGCCGGCCCATTTTGGGGTTATGTGAAGTCATTGGTCTACAGTAACAAGCCGGCGACGATTTGTGAGCTCAGAGCCAATATTGAACGCGAAATTGCTGGAATTTCGGCCGATTCATGCAAAAGAGTGGTCGAAAATTGCGTTCAACGATTGGACTTCGTAAAACGTGCACGCGGTGGTCATGCAAAAGAAATCGAATTTCATACTTAAATGTATATGTTCAAACTCGATAATAAAAAAAAAAAAAGTTAAAAAAGTCAAACCGTTTGTGTTTTATTCAAAAAAGTTCAAAAGTTGAAGCGCTCTTACTGAAAAACCCTATATATATATTTTTGCGGCGGGAAGAAAGGTACACCTGCTCAGCCCAACCCAACTATATCTTAGGTTCATTAAGGGATTTGGATGAGCTATTGTGATGATGGTACAAAAGAGCCATGAAGTCGTAGTGCAAACCTCATTTTCATTCATTCGATCGTCCATCTCGTTTTTGTTGTAGAATGCATTATACTTTTATAAAAAAAAATCCGCGGGCTCCTATTCTTTCTTTCCTATTTATTCTATCCATTACCCTCATGAAGAAACAGAAATTGGCGCCGTTGTTGCCGTTTGTTTTTTTTCTTTCACTGTTTGCGTTCTTTTTCAGGTATTATATATACCAAAGGTAACCGATAACATAATACAAATATCCAAGTCATCTGTCGCTTTGTTGCAAAGTGTTACTCCTGTCGCTTTTAACAAAATAAATGCAACCCAGTGATGCACTTTTTGACGCTACCTCCATGTTTTTCATCTCCATAGCCTCGCTTTTTCTGTTTTGTTTATTTACTTTTTCGTTTTCTATTTGTGCGGAAAATTTATTTTTAATAGTTTTACGCAATCGTTCTTGTCTGCCTTCCCTTCCCTTCGGTACTTGCTGCTCTTTGAACTTTTTTGCTTTGTGTATCACATTTCATCGCATACTCATTGCTTGCCACCACTGCCGCCACTTGCGCCGATAGAAAAGTGATTTTTAATGTCACCCTTAATCATTTGCTTACATTTGGTTTTTTGTACTTTGTAGTGCAGCAAAATTGAAAATAAAAAATGAAAGGCAAAGCTAAAAATAAAATTGCAAACAAAATGAACAAAACCATTTTGTAAAAGTAAACTGTGTAGAGCAAAATAAGGTAAACAGAAATGAAAAAGTGAAACCTCTCTGTGTGCAAGCTGCCATTTTTTATTCTTGCGCTTACCTTCTGACGCTTCATTCTGCCCAACTATGGTTTGATGTTGTAACTTTGCGTCGGCTTGGTGCCCACTATTTCAAAGAGCTTCCAATTTCACGCCTTTTCTAGGTACTCGTAAGAGTTTGTTGAATATTTATTCGAAAACTGGCTGCCATTTTGTTATAAACACCAACGTTTTTGCGGTTTACCGATTACTTTCAAATGAGTGCAGTTTTAGGGTGTGCGCTGACCACTCAAATGCTGGACGCACATAAATTTTGCCTGATTTCTTTGGCTCCACGCTCGACAAGTTTTGGATTTTTGATTCTACAAGTTGTCCGTTGGCAGATTTAGAAATAAAAAAAGAATTATTGATAAAATGTATTGGGGCAACTAATACAAAGAAGACAAGTGCGAATTTTGTTTTATTTTTAATTATTTCCTCTAAATGTCGGTTACACTCTTGGAATCTTGTGACCGTACTCCGAGCCACTCGCTAGAGAAGTATTGTCGAGGTGCCATTAACCTTGCGAACTATATTTTCTTTTAATGCTGAGATAGTCACTAGGTTTGTTACATAGACTTAACTTTTGACATACCGCCACAAACAAAAAGTTCGTAGGGATAAGATGGAGCGACTTGGATGACCAGAATATGCAAGGGAAACGGCTTATTAGTTTGTTAGGGAAGAAATCATGCAGTATCGTCATGGTGGCGATGTGTGGCGTGGGGTAGCCCAAAACAAACCCAGATTAATACAGTTAATGTAGACGCCAAGATCTTTGGACTGAACAAATTTAGGTTCGAAATTAGAAGTTATTGAGGGAGACTATGGTTTAACCCGGACCGTCACGCCAACAATGATGATGATTCGCCGATAAGTGACACTATTCGCAGAAATAGCCTGCACTCGGCGATTTTCACAAAAATGTGGTCGAATTATTCCTCTGCTTGACGGCGCACACAAAACCGTTACTTCGGGAGGAATGTGAAGTTGCTGTTGATGTTTTGATAGTGCCTCAATAACGGCATTTCTGCTTATATACAGTTCCATTTAAATGAAAATGGTCTTCATCACTTCAGAAGGCAGTGTTTGCCATACAAAACCGCTCTAACATTGTCTCTCAAAAATGTTTACGCAAATCATAATCGTTAAGCTTAAGCGTGTGCACAATAGAATTTTAAAGGGGTGAAGTCTGAGATGCTTCCTCAATATCTCATGCAAAATAGTTTTTTTAAAGTTCCAAAGCATCCACTCTCCCTGAGCTAAACATTGACCATCACTCATCGATCAAATTGTGTTTAATATACCCACGATTATTATTAGGCTATTCCGCATACCGACCTTAAAATATCTATTGTGTAAAACCTGCTGAGGTACCCTATATTTTATGGCTTTTTTAAAATTTTAGCACATTCTGAGGTTTATTGTTCCATAATTTATATGGATGAATGGCAATACCACCAAGGTGGCGTAGTCGTTTTCTGCCTAGCGTAGGATATTTACAAAGGATTTGTTCTGAATTTTCAGTGTCCATTTCATAGAATCGGCAGATGATGGTCTCAGAGAGACCTATTTTGTTTAAGTGATATGTCCGGCTACACTGGCCTGCTGAGTGAAAGTATTTTATCACAGATTCCTCTGTCCGCTGTTAGGAGTTGTTCCAAAAGAATTCCACCAGTGTTCAACGAATTTCTTATTCTGCAGTTTGCTAAGAAATTCTAAATTTGTAAGTCCATAGAAATGCTCAGCACCAATTAGTGGTATGTTTGCCCCTTTGTCATTTATTTTCCTCATATCCCTCATGCCCAGAAACCCAACGTAATAATACTGTCTTGAAGTTCCCTAAAGTAATAAGAAGGAAGAGGCAGTCATACACCATTTTTGAGGAGTTTACATACAGTTGATAAAAGGGCTTTCAAAGCCGACTTACTGCCTGAAAGTATGTAAATGTGGGCTCCTCTCAGGAATTAGTATTCCGTTTCATTACGTCAAATCTAATGGAATAGTGAAAGAAGTCGTTACATGACCCACCTACATAATTGATTACTTATTTCAAATAAGCCCTAAAGTTTTTGCTATCAAAACAGTGAAAATATGAAAAATGCCCTAACACCATTTCCAATTCTAAGAATTGTCCAACAATGTACGATTACCAGCAAAATGTAGTAATTTTATTGAAATAAGTTTATTAATTTACTCTCTTCACCATTATTGCTTTTTACGAAATAAAGTCCATTTAATACTTGCATTCTTTATAGAAAATACCATAGTTCAATTTGTCCGGTTCCTACTGTATAAATTCGCGCATCTCAGCTATTCATTATTTATTGACTCATTAAATTGCTTGGTTTATCCTATTAATGCTTGCAACCTAATAACTGCTCACGAGCTTTGCTCATTTGCTTAAGTGACTGGAAAATTACAAAAAGTTTGCGCAATATTCGCAACGTTTGAAATTCTTCCTGGAAATAAGTAAACTAAACGAGATATGCATGTGACGGGTGCTTTTTGGTATAGTTTCGTTATAATTTGTTGGCTTGCCCATTTTATGCCATTTAGGTAAAGTTAGGTTGTTGTTGTTGCTCTAGCTGCATGAACATTCCCCATACATGTATGAGTAGTGCTGCTGGAATGGCAGTTGTTGGCCAGTCGAAGAACCGACTGTCGCCCAATAGGGATTTTTTGACAAATTTTGTTGCAAAATCCCAGAGAAAGCAATTTTTTACCGATTTTAATAATAGTTTACTTAAAATGCTCGTAATCTGGAAAAGATTGTATTATATCAAAACATACCCTTGAGAAAAATTTGAACCCTCCGTGGGACACTTTTTTTAAAACCTTCTGTTGGACACCCGAGTCTGGCCTGTTCGAGGATCCTCTTAAAAGTTTATATTCATAAATTGATAAAAAATGCAGATTTAGGAAGCTACCTGAAAACTAAAGACGTTAGCTATAATAGAAATATATTCAATCCACGTCCAGAGTCAAAAAAGTCTGGCCAGACTCGGGTGCCCAACGGAGGATTAAAAACAAAAAATTATATGTAATCAATTTCGGTTTGAGAGTTTTTATTGTAATTCTTATCAACGTTATCACATCACGGCAAGTACATTAATTTCCAACCCCCCTTAAGAGTTGAAATCATCACTCAACTACCTCAAAACTTAAAAACTAATTCTTTTCACGGGCAGACCTAAAATATTCATTGGAAAAATTTGAAAAAATTTTAAAAATATTTTTGGGGTTGCTGAATTCAAATTCGTTGTCCGTTTGCCTTTGCGAGTTCAAAGTGAAGGTCAGTTCAAGGTTAAACCTAAAATATATACCGAAAATATTTCAAAAATTGATGTAAACGTTTTTAGGGTTGCCGAATCCAAACTTGAATTATTAAATATTGTCAGATCATGGATTCGGCAGCTATTTTTGAACAAAATGTGACAAAAAATCGCCACTGTGTGTTGTGGGAACGGTTAAGTTAAACAGAATGGCTGCTGATATTTCTGTCAGCACACAAAGGCTTGAGCTTGGACAATGTCTATTATAATATGTACCATATGTATCCATGAATTCCTATTCCCTGTTATCAAAATAGATTTACTTTCTTCTGGATAGTACAGAGAAATCAGAGAATGCATGCCTAATTGGTTCTGGATCTTATTTATCTGTATAGGAGGTAAGAACCCTGTTCTGCGTGTCTCCATATCAGTATGCGGCATATAAGTAGCCCAAATGGCTATGAACAGTTCTGCTTTAGTAACATAGTTTGAGCTTATGTGTATTGCCGGTAATGACTGGATTCCGTCACTACCGCGTCACATGCACTTCTTTCAGAAAGAATGCTCATTCAGGGTTTATAAATTATTTCGGGCTCATGGCTAGCTCAACTACGTCTTACGAAAATCATCCGGTCATCCAAAAGATTAAATCACATTTTTTCCTGATCGATTTATTCGGGGCACTAACAGTTCATCGCAATAAAGTGATGATTTCACGCCTAGAATTGAGACGATTTATATGGACTATAAAATCTGGAATAATTTGCTTCTGGCATGCATAATAGACGGTAATGGCGGCTTCATTTTTAAGTAATCGGTACTAGCAGAGACTTTACGCAGCTTTTTTACTAAATTATTTTCACTGAAAAGAAAAATTTCTTCATTGGAGAAACACTCAACAAACAGCACGTTTCAAATATTTTGTCTAACCAACATCGAGCTTTTATTTGGTTTGGTGTCGAGTCGTTGTTGTAGCAGCATACATGTATGGAGAATGCTGCTAGAGTGAGAGTCCTTGGCCGGATAGAAATACGAGTCGTTCTGGTAATGGCGAGGGTCGTCTTCAATGGGATTGCCGAGCTCCTTTCTCACAAAAAAGGTGTCAAACTATCAGTAGGAGGGTATCAAATGCACGTTTTAGAGAAGGTTATGGAACCCGCAACATAATATTATTTGAAAAGAAGACATAGACCATTCAATTGGACACCAATCCACCCCATAAGGCAAAAACTACTCAAATCTAAGGCTCAAAAAAGACGTGCAGAATATGATTTGCACATTATATTGGTTATCTGGCAGCGCAGTACTTAATATAGACTATGACTCGGCCTATAGACTATGACTCGCACTATCTGATTTCCAAATATTGACTATTTGAAGCACAGCCGAGGTGCAGTGGTGTGAAATTTTCTATTACATGATATGATCGGGTAGAAGCCTAGTAATTTGCTGGAGTAGAACTCAACAGGCAATGGCAAACTTCCGCATGTATTTTTGCTATGGAAAAGCTCCTCATAAAAAACCATTTGCCATTCGGAGTCGGTTTAAAAGTGCAAGTCCCTCCATTTGTGGAACAACATTAAGGCGGACCCCACAAATAGGAGGAAAAGCTCGGTGAAATACCTAACAGAAGTGTACGCGCCCGTTATTTATTTTTTAAGTTATTTTTTATCTACTTTGTTGTTGTTTAATAACCAATTATTTATTATTTATTTATTTTTAACTTAAAAGTAATGCCAGATCAATTGATTGAATCGAAAACTCTGTACTTCTAATAAGACACCCATTATATACATAGGTACATTTAAGTCTCAGCGTTCGTAATGACTAACTATTAAAATGTTTTCACTTCATATTTAATATTAGCGGATGACAGGCGAGCGTGTGCATACGTATTTGATTAAGCGGTCACGTTTAAGCGATAGTTTATTAACTTAAATCAGATATAAAAAAGTGCAATCACACAAAACTAAATAAACAAACATATACTGTTTAAAAACTAAAGAAAACTTCTATGAAGTTTATTCTTACAAAGTGAAGTTTAAATAAAAAAAAAAAAATACTACAAGTGATATTAACACTTTAATTAATGAGTGAGCACGGCTCACCTTTAGAGCAAGGTCACTCTCTGCAGAGAACAGCAGATATTTTTTATCAGCGAAATGCTCTTAATAGCCAATATTCAGCTATAGATACAGGCTCAAATGCATTGTTACAACAAAACGCATCAATAATGACAACATATGAAGAGCGGAATGCTGATGACTTTGAATGGCAAACTGTGACAAATAAACGTCGCCAGCTAAGTTCTCCCACTGATAATCACAAGCGTCCGAAGCTAAACAGCAATTTGAACTTAATAGACACTACTAGTGCTAGTGCAAAGACAAGCAACAATAACAATGACAGCAGCGCAAACAGGTTTTCCAGCCTACATGATGAATGTGACAATGATAACGTAGCAGAGAAAATCAACGAAGAGGCGACAACAAAACCAGCACCAATTATCATACCAAATATTTCTGACATCAGCGGCATGATTAAGTATTTTGTAAGCATTATTGAAAAATCAGAATTTAGTTATAAGGCTTTGCGGGATGGTCAAATTAGAGTAATGGTCAAGTCAATAGATGCATATAGAACGTTGATAAGGGATATGAAAGGAAAAAAAATTAATTTCCATACTTATCAACTGAAGCAAGAGCGTGCCTATAGGATTGTTGTAAAAAATTTACACTTCTCTACTCCGGTAGATGCAATCAAGCAAGAAATAGAAAGTTTGGGGTTTCAAGTCAGGAATGTCAGCAATATTAGAAGTAAATTTACAAATATGCCCTTATGTATGCACTTTGTTGACCTCGAACCAAACAACAAAAACAAAAATATCTTTGATATAAAATTTTTAGGTAATGCCGTAGTTAAGGTTGATCCTCCGAAGAAGGTAAGTGACATCGTTCAATGCCATCGGTGCCAAGAGTTTGGACACACGAAATCTTATTGTACAAAGTCCTACAGGTGCGTGAAATGTGGACTTGATCACGCAACTGCTGAATGCGTAAAAAGCAAAGACACACCTGCGAGATGTTTTAATTGTTTGCAAAATCACCCAGCGAACTATAAGGGATGTAAAGTGTACCAAAACCTTGTGAAAAAACCAAATATGCCAGACAAAAGACACACAGTTCCCACATACTCTTATACTCCTCAAAACTTTCCTCAACTAAATAATACTCCAGTTTTTGAAAACCAATTTGTCAATCCAAATGTTACTTATGCACAACGCGTTCATAGTAATGCAGGCCAAGAAAACAATGTACTTCAAAAAATTGAAACATTACTTGCCAAACAACTTGAGCTTACTCAAAGTTTGTTTAATATAATGTCCACTTTATTAGAAAAATTATGCAAATAAATCTTCGTATAGCTATTTGGAACGCCAATGGACTCAATAACCACACCGAGGAAGTAAAAATGTTCCTTAATTTAAATCAAATTGATATTTTATTGGTGTCAGAAACCCATTTTACTAACAAAACTTATTTAAAAATTATCGGTTACGATCTCATTTGTGCTAACCATCCAGACAACAAAGCCCATGGGGGATCTGCAATTTTGATTAAGTCCGGTCTTAAGTACGAAGGTTTAGAAGAAGTCAGAGAGCAATATTTACAAGCTGCTGGGGTTAAAGTAAAATGTGACGACCAATATCTACGAATTTACGCAGTATATTTTCCTCCACGTTTTAGTATAAAAACTGACCAATACGTTGAAATTTTTAAACGTTTCGGTTCTAAATTTTTTGTAGGCGGAGACTACAATGCAAAACACCCATGGTGGGGCTCTAGGCTCATTAACCCGAAAGGAAGAGAGCTGCAAAGGTGCATCTCTCAAAAAAACTATGCAATTTTGTCAACAGGCACACCGACATATTGGCCAAGCGATCCAAGAAAAGTTCCGGATCTCCTAGATTTTGTCATATACTCTGGTATACCCAGCCGAAGGCTGAGCATACAGCATAGTAACGAGCTTAGTTCCGACCACTCGCCTCTAATTGTAACGTACAATGACAATGTCTACAATGTTTCTAAGATGTATAAGATCCTTACCCCAAAAACTGACCTAAAATCTTTTCAATATTGGATAGATAAACATATAGATTTAAATATGTCAATAGAAACAGGAGTCGAACTCGATACAGCAATAGAAGCATTCACTAATGTTATTCATGGGCAGCGTATCTGTCCAGCCCCTTGAGAGAGAAACTCCCTTCTAAGGACCATGTACAAGTCCCTCCTGAAATACTACTTCTAATTAATAAAAAAAGAAGATTACGAAAAATCTGGCAGGAAAACAGATACCCCGCTAATAAAAGAGCACTGAATAAAGCTATGAAAGAACTCAAAACAAAACTATCTGATCTCAGAAATCAATCGTTTAATTCTTTCATCAAAACACTTGAACCTACAAAAAACGATGAACACAAAATCTGAAGGGCTACTAAATATTTAAAGCGGCCGATCAAGCGTAATGTCAGCATTAGGGATTCTAATGGGGTATGGTGCAGAAGCGATGAAAGTAAAGCAGAGGCTTTTGCCAAACATCTCTATCAAATTTTTCAGCCAAATCTTCCAATTGCCGCCAATGACGATGCGGAGTTCACAAATTTCCTTGAATCCCCATGTCAAATGGATTTTCCGATCAGCCGGATATCAAATAGTGAAGTATCTGAAGAAATACTTAGACTAAATAACTGCAAGGCTCCTGGATATGACTGCATTGATAGTAAAGTAGTTAAAGCTCTACCTGAGAAAGCTATTGAATTCCTTACAATAATCTACAATGCCATTCTCAATGTAAATCACTACCCAACACAATGGAAATGTGCTGTTGTTGTTATGGTGCCAAAACCAAATAAACCCGAAAACTTTCTTAAGTCTTACCGCCCCATTAGTTTGCTTGTAACGTTCTCGAAAATATTCGAACGAATATTTTTGAAGAGAATGTTACCAGTAGTTAGGGACCACAACATCATTCCCGAACATCAGTTTGGGTTCAGGGCAAGACATGGCACACCAGAACAATGCCACAGGGTTGTAAATGTAATTAGGGATGCACTAGAAAGGAAGCAATACTGTTCTGCAGCTTTTTTAGATGTTCAACAGGCATTCGACAGAGTATGGCATGTGGGACTTCTATACAAAATTAAAAAACTCCGGCCAGCACATTTCTATTTGATCCTTAAATCCTATCTGAGTGAAAGGCACTTTTATGTTAGACACCGAGATGCGTCTTCAGTAATATATAATATTAGCACTGGTGTGCCCCAGGGTAGTGTGTTGGGCCCCGTCCTATTCACAATATTTACTTCCGACATGCCAATAACAGAAGAAGTGGAAGTGGCTACTTACGCTGACGATACAGCCTTCATAGCTTCTAGCGATTCACCTGCAACAGCATCCTCTTTGCTGCAAAACCAATTAAATATATTAGAAATTTGGCTTGATAAATGGAGGATCAAAGTTAACTCCGACAAGTCTACCCATGTCACCTTTACGTTAAGAAAAGATAACTGCCCTAGAATATTTTTAAATAATGCTGTAATACCAATGAATACCAGGGTAGCATATTTAGGAATGCATTTAGATCGACGCCTTACTTGGAAATCCCATATTAAGGCCAAACAAGAGCAGCTTAAAAATAAAACCAAGCGAATGCACTGGCTGCTTGGTCGTAAATCTCAGCTTAGTTTTGAAAACAAAATAAGACTATATAAAGCTATTTTAAAGCCTGTATGGACCTACGGTATACAGCTTTGGGGAACTGCTAGCAAATCGAATAGAGAAATCCTGCAACGCTACCAATCAAAAACTTTGCGTGCACTTGTTAACGCCCCTTGGTTTGTCACAAATGAAGCAATACACAAGGACTTAGATATCCCATTTGTAAAGAGTGAAATTCCAAACTTTTCTAACAGATATCTTGCACGGCTGTCAAACCATGTAAATACGAATGCTATATGCTTATTAGACTCAAGTAATGAAACAATACGACTGAAGCGTAATCATATCTTAGACTTGCCATTTCTCTAATTTTGCTGAATTATATTATTTATTGAACACTAAATAAAAAACAAAATACATAAGTTCCTATATGAAGATAAGCAACTCATTAGTACAATTGAAATTTAATACATTTAAGATCAAATATTAGAACAAATATCGTAATTTTATAAGTAGTATTGCATTTGTGCAAATACTACCGCTGCTATTAGATTATAAGACCTAATTTGCTGAATATCATTATATTAAGATAGATTGCAAATAAAATACTTACAAAAAAACAAAAAAAAAAAAAAACTTCATATTTCGTGTAAGTGTTTTAAAATTATTTGATTTGTGTCTTTTTTTTTTTTTGTTTGCTTCTGAAAGCTTTTTACTGTTTCTGTTAACTATTCATTCGACATTTTCACTTTTGCTCTTCTCACCTTTACACTTCCACCTTAGTTTGTAAACAAATATTTCAAATGCGCATATCTTAATTTGAAAGCACATTTGGATTCAACAAAGGGGTGCATGTACGTACATATGTGAATATGTATATTTTCGACGCCTATTGATCGCGCCGCTGATCTGATCGTACATTTTATAGCAGCAGCAGCAGCTGCGTTTATTGTCTCAGCAAGGGCTCTGAATTGCTCAGCGCTTGTGCTAATTTTGTTAGTCACTCAGTCGCATCGGTTTACGCGCGAAAATGATAATACAGTAGGTTCTGTTTTTATGCGGCTTTTTTTTATGCGGTTTTGAAATAGTGCGGTTTTTTTTTAAATTACAAAATGCATGTCGACCTATCGGGAATTGTACATATAAACAAGATTCTAAACCAGCTAAGCAAAATCTCATCACAGATTACATCAGAAATGCTAACCCTACAAGTATGGAAGATATATAAAGATATAATTTTCAAAGATACAATATGCGATTATTTCAGATTTATGCGGTTTTAGCATTTGAAACGTATCTATAGTTTTACTATAGAACTAGTAGCTTTTTTTATGCTGTTTTTTTTGTATGCTGTTTCTTGCGGAACGTATCTACCGCATAAAAACAGAACCTACTGTATATAAATATATACGTACGTATGCACAGACATACACACTTATGTACATCCAAACGCGTGCTTCAAGGTCGCCGTTGGGCCAACAACAAAGTGGGAGGAAATACAAAAACGGTGAACATAAAAAATACATCAAAGCAGACGATAAAAACAAAACTAAAAATTATACATTCGGCTTTACATACACACACACACACACACACTCATGTACTCATATGGCTTTCAATGATATACTCGAGCAGCTTTTTCACTTACCTATTCACACAAAATGTCAACGAAACTGAAAATGTCGTTGAAATTGTTTTGTTCTAAGCGGTGTTCGGTGTTTGCTGTTTGCTACTGCTCGTATTACCAATTATTTGCAGTTCGCTCTGCCGCTCTCGTTTGTCTCTTGTTGTTGTGTAATTGACATATGCACACATGTCTATACTCGTTTGTTTGGCCAGTTCCGCTGCTTTTTAGGCGTCAAGCAAACTAATTTTGTTATTCCTTTCCGTTGATGAGCAGCGTTTTTTTTTTTTTTGCCATTTTGTCTGTCGCTACTTTCCCATTTGAAGCAATTTTGAGACTTGTTGTTGCTTAATTTTTGCATGAATGCTCTCGGTGCTTGAAATTTGCTTGTCAGAAGAAAATGTTAATTGTATTTTATATACTCGTGCATTAACTTACAACCGGAATACGAGGTACATTGCTACGCCTGAATAAACAACACATTTACACGCATAGCCTAAAATAAATCTCGATTTGCGCTTTGCAAACCAAAAAGTCACTTTTATATTTATTATATTATAAATGATTTAATAATTACTCTTTCTTTCAATATCGGTGTTAAAATATCGAGTTGGGATGTCTTAGAAACTATTCTCCAGTCAGCTGATTTCTTTTTAAAAATCTATTTTCCGTTTAGATTTATTTCTAGCGCTTAAGTTGAACTCTGACCTCTGGTATATTAAGAGGCTTATGGTAGAATTGTATATAAAATATTTTGTGATTACATTCGAAACCGTCATATCATATATTATAATTTTTAAGCTTGCAGACAAAAGAAACGAAAAATACCCATTTATTGAGGACGGGAGACCCTCACCACAGTCCAAAACTTCTGACTCCCGAATGTCATAGTCGAGCTTCAGCTACCTCGTGAAAACCGCATGTCTTTGGCTCAATTATGTTCCGGATATTGTAGCAGATTAAACTCCTACTAATCCTGAATCGACCCCAACATACAGCGCACGACTTTAATCACCTATTCCTATGCCCTGTTAAATATACTCACCTTACACCCCTTTCTCTTTGAACCCAACGTAATAAAACAACACTTTTTCTGGGCCTGCCGTTACATGAGTTAAATGATGACGATCGGTGACTACATCGTACTGACTGAGGAGGGAGAGGGTTAAAATATCCCACAAATATGTATGGGCTCCGTCGTTTTTTACATAGAATTGCTGAGCACATCATACATACTAAATGTAAGAATCAATTAATCTCATTTTCACCGCCGAAACTACTTCATCTTAAAACAAAGTGAGGACTTGCAGTACAGTGTTATTGAATACAACTCAATTCAAATAGCTACTTCCCCACAATCTTCATGTTTTATATGGTCTATAAGAAGACTAAACGCCCAGTGACAGGCGCGATGGCAATTAATAATTATCATCATCCGACGATTGCCTTTTATATTTTTGCGCCATGTGATGACCGATAATTCGACATTTTATGTTTGGTAATTTTTAGCATAAACTTACGTATAACGTTTTCACGTACGAGCTTTATTTGTTCTTTTTTCAGTGAGTTGAAAAATTCATCTCGCCCGAAAGTTGGAATTTACTCGTGAACATTTTCGTGCGATGATTTATTACGATTTTCGACATAGATTATCAACGCATTTATAGAATTACGTCGACATTTGACATTCAAGCACCACACTAAGACACTGCGAAACGCTGGTACAACGAGTTCCTAGTTGCTGTCGTTTCTTGCAGTATGAATTTCGTGAACGCCGTCCAAAAACTGCCAGAAAAAGTCGATCCTGTGCGTCAATTGATAACAGACGATTGTCATGTGACATATCCCGATATAGAGGCTTCCTCGGGCATTAGTGGGACCAGCATACATTCAATATTGTATGAACTTTTGGTAGTCAAGAAGATTTGTTTTCGTTGGATACCGCATAATTTGATAATTGCCCAAAAAGTACTCGTGTCGATTGGTACAAAGAAATGTTCAAAAAATTCGCCCGCGGTGGTTTAAAGCACATTTATGGTCTCGTAATAGCTGACGAATCTTGGACCTATCCATATGAGACGCAAACAAAACAGCAATCGATAGTATGGGGGTTCCAAGGCAAGCTTAATCCAACCAAAGTTATTCGCAGACAAAAAATCTCTAAGCCTATTATCTCAGAAAATCTGGTCACATTGTAACTGTACCACTACAATAAAAAATCATTCGAACGCTCTTTCAGTGGTCATCCTTAACTGTAAGATGACGTTGTTTTTCAAAAAGCATCTAAAGCTTTAATTTAAAAATTACCTAAGAAATACTCCACCACGTTTCCAAGCAGTCGGTTCTATAGGGTGGGCCATGTAAAATTTGCTTTTTGAATCGGCTATAAAAAAAAAAGCTAATCAATATTTTTTCAAACTTTTTTTTATTTTGAAGACTGAACATTTATGAATAAAAAATAATATCGTTCAAATGACTGCCACGACTGGCTTTACAGTAGGCCATTCGATCAACCCAATTTTTAAGCACATTTTCGATTGTTTGGGCTCCAATTTCATGAATGGCAACTTCGATTTCGTGTTTTAAAGCATCAATTGCTCCCCACAAAAAATGGTTCAACGGGCTTAAATCACAGCTCCGAGGCGGCCAATTGATAGCGGAATTTCGGCTGATTATTCGGTTTTCAAAAAAGGTAGCCAAAAGTTCGAGTGTAACTTTGTCAGTGTGACAAGTTGCACCGTCCTATTGAAACCAAATGTCGCCCATGTCATCCTCTTCAATTTTTGGAAACAACTCGTTGAGCATGTCACGATAACGCTTGCCATTTACTTAACCGCGGCTCCTCTTTCATTTTCGAAAAAAATGGCCCGATGATGCCGCCAGACCGAAAACCGCACCAAACAGTGACTCGTTGTGGATGCATTTGCTTCTCTACCGTAACGTGTGGATTTTCTGGGCCCCAAATCCGACAATTTTGCTTATTGACGTAGCCACCGATGTGAAAATCAGAAAAGAAGAAGAAGACTCACCACTTTGGAAATAGTTTTCAATATTTCCCAATTTTGTTCAAGCATATAGCGTCCCATTTCGTAAATGTCGAACCTTTAAGTAAATTATGAACACATTTGACATGTCATTTGTGTTACCATTCTCAAAAAAATAGGTGGTTCAAAAAGCAAACGCTATATAGCCCACCCTTTAGGTTACTGGAACAACCCTGTTTTATATCTGGCCAGGAGCATTTATTGGGAATATTTATGAAGTTACAACAACAACTATCACAGAAGTTTCTTCGATTCAACGAGAATATTAGACTAACCACCACGGCCTACTTAGTAACGGCCTTTCTTCTTTGATTACCGCAGCGTACTCCACTCTACCAATGGATAAGAACACCCAAACCATAAAAGTCTTTTAATTCCACGATGAGCTACTACCCCACCTATTTAGCCTCGACTCTTCTCTCACATTTTTGCTTCGCTGTTTCGTCATCGTCAATCTCATCTAACGCTACGAAAAACCGGCTGGCATGGGAATGAGTGTAAGTTAGTCGCATTATGCGCTTAGTTTCATCTGCCTTTCTTGTCCATGGATTTATGAAACAAATAGTTCACCAAGTTTATATTTTCGAACCTCAATTCGGCTTCGTAGAGATATTATTTAATACTAATTATATTTGATCGGCCAATTTCTTCGATCTTAAGTTTTTCAAAACCACCAAAGTTTAATTTTTGGCTAAACCCTCAAAAAGTATGCAAAAATGTCGAAATAGAATTCCTTATATAAACTTTAGTATTACAAGAAAGATTACTTTTGACCATATTTTTGCCATGATTTTATTTTACCATCTTTTTATGGGGATTCATAAATAGGTGTGAGTGTGTGTTTGCTATCACCATTTAATACTTTTAACAACATCTCCTTTACCATTTAGCTACCCATAATTTGCATACCTTAATCGTCTTTCCCATTTACTTCGACTCAACTCGCCAAAATGACGTAATTTTTTTATTCGTACTTGTTTAAGGTCATCTCATTTAACGAAAGTAGTTTTTTCTAACTTAACTTAAATGGAAAATAGCAAATTTCACGTTTTGAAATCCGTACGATCTGCGCGCTGCAAGCTGCGCAGTCGATGCATTGTTTACATTCGTATACCGTCCATATATTTGCAGCTTCGATTTAAGTATGTATTTATATATATATTTGTTTATATATACGTACAGATAGTGTAGGAATGATTGAGTGTACACACCCACTCGCTGCGGCGTTGACGCGACTGATTTGGCGTTGCTGGCTTGGCGTTAGTCAGACACCAGCGATTTGTTTTCAATTCAATGTATTGGTGAAGAGTTTGCTAATGGGATTTGTATAGTTGTGACGAATATTCTTTGGAAATAGTGAAAACCTTCAAATAAAGTAAATAATTATAGGTACGTATAGGTACATACATACATACAATTTATAATATTAGTCCGAATTTCTAATTTTTGTTCAGAATTAAATGTAAACTAGTAATGTTACTGGAAAATTCTTGCACTGATATCAAAACTTCTTAAAATACTGCTGTGTAAAAAATTCTAGTTTTTACCTGTTCAAGAGATTTGGGTTTACTATTTCCTGGACCTACATTCAACTCTCAACAGCAATTTGCTCTCTTTGCTTATTATTTCCTTCACCTATCAAATCTCCGCACCTTTTAGCCGGCTTATGAAGTAGTGTGTGTAGCTGTGTAGCTCTTGAGCTTTTAAAAGAATGGTAGTTGACCGTATGGGTGTGAGCTCACAAAATACCCGAGCTCCGTATTAACCTCAAGTAAATAATCTTGTAGAAAAAGAGATTTCAACTAACCTGGAGGTAGGTTATCGCAGTCTACCACTCTCCCTAAACTAATCTTACAAGAAATGAATGATAAAGCAGGGATTCAAGTGTAGAGTGGGCCTTCCTCTTTTTTGCCACTGTCAACAGGCACTTCATAAAATACTTTGCTGCAATATTTGCATCCATTCCTATAATAGAGCATAGTCAGAGGAGGTCTGTATTTTATTTATATGACTATCTGTACCCGGCGCGCGTTGCCAGCAACTGAAATAAATTTAAGAAAAATAACTTTAAAGAAAAAGCAGTACACAAATATTCAATTCATTCTAAACCATTTTTTTGATTTCGAAAAAATTGTGACATTACAAAGTTTAGTTTCAATTCGTTGTTTATTTAAGTGCTGTGGGTTACACAATATTTCTGGTTTCTCCATCTGGTGCGTAGACGAATAAATCAGAAGGTTTTCCGGCACGTGAGCAAGTCTTGTGAAAAGCATGAATTCTCCAAATTAAATCCATACACTTGTAACGATTGTCCTTGTGCTTTGTTAATAGTTATTGCGAAAGCAAGTCGCACCGGGAGCTGTAAACGTTTGAATTCGAATGGCATATCTGTCGGGATCATTGGGATACGTGGCAACAGTACGTCTTTACCTTTGAATTTTCCAGTCAAAATTGTTGCCGCGATAACATTGTTCATCATTTTCTCGTGGTGACTTTATGTTTCGAAGAAGAATGATGGGTATGCCAATTTTCAATGTAGAATCAAGCGAATTCAAGTTTTCAGTTGGATAGTTGACAACCTCAATGAACATTATCTACAAACCTTCTCCGTGGAAAAATACATATATATACCAATTTTTATAATAATCGGGCCAGTAGTTTTTGAGTTCATCGATGGCATACAGACAAACATTCATTTTCATATATAAGATAAAGCTTATATGGTTCATCATTACATCGTGCGCCGTAACCGAATGGGTTGGTGCGTGACTACTATTTGAAAGTGTCCGAGTTCAAATCGCACGGCATGAAACACCAAATAATTGAAAACGTTTTTTTCTAATAGCAGTCGTCTCTGGGTAGACCATTGGCAAACCTTCGTGTGTTACTTAAATAGAGGCACTAAGATAAATAAACAATATAGTAACAAATATAGTATATTTTATTTTTTATATTTATTATTTAAAGCTTAATAGTTTGTGGTGCCACCTTGTTTATAAAATACTTCATAAATACGTTGATGAATGGAATTGTACGAATTCTTCAGATAGCCTAATGAAATTTCAGACCAGGCCGTTTTAATGATTGGAATTAAAGCATGTTTGTCTTCAAATTGTTGCTTATTCTCATAAACCTTACGCGCAAGTCGCCCTCCTAGATTTTCAATAATGTTCAGATCTTCTACGGTGGCCATGCCTCAAGGTTGTGGGACGCAATCCAAACTTTAACAACACTTGAAGTGTGTACAGGTGCATTATCAGGTCCAAATCGACTCAAGTACCTTTCCTCTTTTCTTAAGTCATGGAAATATTATTGTATCCATCTCGACCATCCAGATTGAACTTCTTTTCGTCATTAAATACTACTTTTTTCCATTCGCCTGTATCGTTATTTGTAACAGAACTCAAAGCCAAGTGGGTGGTCCCTTGCCGAATCGAGCCGGCATTCTTTGTCAAACTTACTCAAAGTTGTTTTTTTTTTATAATTTTTTATGCTTCAGATGTTATGCTTTTAGAATAACCCTTTGAACAGCTGATTTGCTGGCTGCAACATTTGCCAATTCTTTAATTGTTGCTGTTAGAAGTGCGGAATTCGATGCAATCCGAATGATTTTGCGGCTTTACTTTTGTGTTAAAGCCATCGCAGTTTTGCATTTGTATTTCTTACCACAACAGACACCTTTTTTCACGTAAACGTGCACAATATTTGGATTTTGACAAATCTTTTTGCAATTTGGCGATTTGAAAGTCCCTCTGAGGTCAATATATCGATTCGTCCTTTTTCGCCGTCTGTTAAATTTCTCTGCTTTCCCATTTTATGAGAATTAAGAAGTTTGAGATTGATTGCTTAAAAAAACTATTCCTTTTCACAGCTTTAATGCTTTAACTGGCAGCCTCTATTCAAGTGAACCAATAAATCACACACCTTTACTTACGAGATTAACTTAAAATCCTTAACGATTAAAAGGGCAATTTATTATTACTATATATTTATGGGTGTAAATTAAACATTTTTGCTTAATGTATTTTTGTACAACCTTATTAAATAGTTTTGCGAGAGTTCTAACTTCTTGGCTCTTTTGAAAAACTGCTTTAGAATGCTATGATTTGTTTTTTGCACACTGAAGAGGATTTAGACCCTGACACCTTCTTAGTTTTTTTATTTTTATTTAATTAAGAATTTTTGTGGCTATTTTAATTAAGAGGAAATGGAAGAGTTAATAACAACCAGTTGAGACATAAATCTAACATCCATTTTCTTAATGTTGAGTGTTAATTTTTAGAATTCCTGAATTTATTTCTACTTCTTTAACTTTTATGGTCTTTTGCTATTTTTCCAACATCATGAAATATTCGTGTAATTATCACAATTTCTGTTACTAACTCCAATTCTACGCCTGCCTTAGACATCAATCATAAGTAGCTACTCATAATTTCCTGCTGTTACTGGCATACAAGTAAATGTTTTTTTTGTTTTTAATTAAATGCAAGGCAATGATTGATTTCACTCTCCGATCCCCTTAACAGGCATTTGAAATGAAGTAAGCTAGTAAAAAAATGTGAATCAAAAGAACTACAAATTCACGGGATACGGATGAGTTTGTTTGCGTTTGACACCGCGTGGCGTATGAGTGACATGGTTAATACGAAAAAATATCCGTTTT
Organism: Anastrepha fraterculus; assembly: GCA_037575425.1. Taxonomy (NCBI): domain Eukaryota; kingdom Metazoa; phylum Arthropoda; class Insecta; order Diptera; family Tephritidae; genus Anastrepha; species Anastrepha fraterculus. The sequence goes on from JAYXIM010027644.1 coordinate 46,743, forward strand.
GATAAAGTGTAACTGCTCATGAACTGTTCGTAAGGTTACGCAAACATGCACTTGTGCTCACATTTTTCATGTGACATTTATCGTTATTTTCGTTGATTTTTTATGAAAATATAGTATAAAAAATATAAATAAATGTAATAAGTAAACAAATATAAAAAAATAATAAATAAATAAATATAAAAAAAAATATAAAAATAAAAATAAAAAATAAATATAAAAAAATATATAAATAAAAATATTAAAAAAAAAATATTGTATAATATTATATATACATATGAAAAAATAGAAAAATATAAAAAAATATAAAAAAAAAAATAAATATAAAAAACAAAAACCAAAAATAAATATGAAACCAAAAAAAAAAATTTAAAAACAAAAAAAAATAAATAAATATAAAAAACAAAAATAAAAAATAAAGATAAAAAACAAAACTAAAAAATATTGTATCATATATGATGATATATTATATATAAAAAATAGAAAACTGTAAAAAATTAAAAAAAACAAAAGAAATAAATAAATATTTAAAAACAAAAAATAAATAAATATAGTAGGTTCTGTTTTTATGCGGTTTTGAAATAGTGCGGTTTTTTTTTAATTAAAAAATGCATGTCGACCTATCGGGAATTGTACATATAAACAAGATTCTAAACCAGCTAAGCAAAAACTCATCACAGATTACATCAGAAATGGTAACCCTACTAGTATGGAACCGCCTGCATAACCATCTAGATCAGACGTGTTCATTTCCTCAAGTGACGAAAGTGATTTTACGCCAAATCCTAAACGAATGCGCAACATGCGGGTATTGTCTGATTCTATTTCTGACGTAAATTTATTTTTCGATTCTGACGTTTCTTAAATAAAGATATAATTTTCAAAAATACAATATTTTGTTTGTGCGATTTTATTTAATTATTTCAGATTTATGCGGTTCTTAGCACTTTTGAAACGTATCTATAGTTTTACTATAGAACTGGTAGCTTTTTTTATGCTGTTTTTTTTTTATTGCTGTTTCTTGCGGAACGTATCTACCGCATAAAAACAGAATCTACTGTATATATAAAAGAGAACATTGTTTAAAAAACCTTCAAAATCCAATTTCCAAGCTTTCCACAAAATTCACAAAAAATTAATGAATTTAAAAAAATTCTCAAAATCATATGCAAACAAATTGTGAAACATCGATGCGATTTTTGAGCAACTTCACGTTTGCATTTTATTGTACTAAAATTGAATGGGCTATTAAACTGCATACCCCGTCTTTTCTAAAAACTTTGATTATAAAAATGAAAATTTGGATTCAATATATTTCAAATTTACTAAATTTGGTGCAAAATATGAAAGTTTGTTTTATATTTTATGTCTTATAAATTATTCTATTTTATGTATAATTAAAATAAATAATAGTAATAAAATAATAAAGTTTTTGTTATAAAATAAACTATTTTTATAAAAAATTAAGCTTGAAAAATATTGTTAATATTGTGAAAAGATAAACTGACTTAATTATGTGAGCACAAGTGTGTATGGTACATACAATCGTCATATAAGACATATTTGATTGTTACAGTTATCTCCACACATATTCATATACACACATTCTTCAGTTCAATATATGTATGTGTGTAGTCATCCCACAGTGTAAACAAAGTATTGAATGCAAGTAGGTACTTATCTTCCTGGAGTTTTCGCAACATCAACGTTTGTGTCAACTTGTTGCGTGCTTCAGCCAATACTTAATCCATTCCATTCTTATTTGATGTATGTATTTGTATTTCTATATTACAAATCACTGCATCAGCATATACGTCATAATACTATAGAGTGGCGTGATGACGCCATGCGAGTAAATATTTCACTGCTCTATAAATAAAAAAAACGTGAAAAACGCAATGAAGCACATTGAGATAAAAAAGAAGTTGGCTGTAAGCCCACCATCATACACCAAAAATAGATTTACGTTTATACTATGCCCCAACGAACAATTCGTAAGCATTGTTTTAGACCAGCCTATATTTAATAGATTTGTAACATACATTGTCGTTTCCCGTCTGGTGGGCTGGTTGGCGGGTTGGCTGTTTGCTTGGAATGTGAGTGCCAACGTCTGGTTTGTTTATCTTATCGGCGTGGTATCTTTCAGTAAGCAATGCATGAACGTTTCGACAGCTTCGCATTCAAGTGGTATTGTTTTTTTGTTTTTTGTTTTTATTTTTGTTTTGGTGGTTTTGCACTGGTTTTTTATTTTCTTTTTATTTATTTTTGTTTTTTAACTATGAAGGTGCAGGTGTCTTATGTAAAAATGAAATGCTGTTCGCTGGTAAGGGCTGCACCGTGATTCACTTAGTATAGGGCAACAGTCAAAAATTATTTGCTCTTACTAGTCGAAAGCCTCTTAAGGTAGAACTGCGTTAGTTTGTAAGTTTATATAATGATTGTATTGTTATGTAAACTTTTATAAAATAAAAAAAGAAAAACAAAAAAAAATGTTTGTTAAACTAATATAAAACTAAAGGATTTTTCAATTGGCGCGGGTCGATTTCGGCGCCCTGTGGCAGGCATTTTGTTTTAGTGACATCTGTCAAGTCTTTTGTTTATTATTCAGTTGTTTATGCCAAATCATCATGGCAAGTTACACGATTGAACAGCACGTTCAAATGATAAAACTTTATTATCAAAATGAGTGTTCATTAACGCAAACGTTGCGCGCATTGCGCCCATTTTTCGGTAGACGTGGTGGCCCTTCCAATTTCTTATGGCCCATATTGAACCATATGGACCTAGACGACATGTGGTTCCAGCAGGACAGCGCTACGTGCCACACAGCAAACACCATTTTATTCCATTCAACATCTACCCGCCCTTATTGAAAACCCCTTTAGTATACTGGCCATTCTTTGACCAGACTAGATTGTTTGTTAAAAATGCATGAATTCGGTTCAAAACTACATTTGCCTTCCATATAACGGTACTTTCGGAAAATGCAAAAACTGCTGGAAAAATGTATATATAGAGTGATTTTAGACAAAAAAACTGTTTTTAATAAATTTAAAGAATAGCGTGTTCTGTTGTTGTAGCACCATAAATATCCACCATAGATGTATGGGTAATGCTGCTGGAGTGACAGTCCTTGGTCGGACATAAATCCGGATCGTTCCGGCAACGTAGAACCGACTGTCATAGGACTATCAAGTCCAGTTATGGTGAAATGTGTGTACCTCAGTCACCTTTTACCCAATTTCACCTCAACTTAGTACGCGTATTGCTATCAGTCTCACCTAAAATCCTTTCCAAAATACTGAAATCGAACAATAACCACGCCCATTGCCCATATAACGGTATACTTGCCTTAACCACTATTAATTCTTTTCTCTACGATTTCTTCTCATATATCCCCGGTTGCAAAATTATAAACACACCCCTATTTGTTTATGCTTATTTAATGTTTGTGCTGTTGTACCAACAACAACAACAACAGATGATTTTTTTTATTTTAGACCTCTAGCAAGGGCCACCGGGCGCTGGATCGATTTGTAATTTTGATTTATTGGTCGTAATTCAAGGTGAGGCAGAAGTAAGGCCATACGAGTGTGAATTGGCTGACGCTTAATAGAAACGATGAAAATTGGTACATTTCTAAAAGCATATACATATCTTGTTTGCTTTAAGAATGTCATAACTCAAAAATGTAAAGATTCGAAGATTCGATTGGTCTTCAAAGTGTTCACTTTACTAAGGCTCCTCCCTAAGTAAAAGTAAAGTCATATTTTCAACTAGTGAGTAACGGTTAAAAGATGTCGCTATGAATTTTTTTTCATAAAATAAAGGAAGAGCTGGCTGATCATTTATGCTAAATTGTCTATACAATTTTTTTAAATTAATATATTCTTGCAGCAAATGCGCGAAATACCACAATCACCTTCATTAATTCTCGTAAGCACAATCAACAACCATTTTGCGCTTTCTTAATTTTTCTTGTAGCAAAAAACATTATTCAATTGCATCATCATCCAACCAAGCTCAAGTACACGTTTATGCATTCATGTATACGTACACACACAAACATACCTACATGAGAACACATAATTTTCCAAACAATTACCTTTCAACGGTGCCGAGTTAGTTGCTCTATGTAAACAATCCATTTTGTTTACTTGCTTTTATTCTGCTTCTTGCCACCTACACATTCGGTTACTTTTATTTTTCAATGAATAGAAAATGTCAAGTTCGCTAAAATTGTGTATACAAATACCCATACACTTGCATGTAATGCATACATGTGTGTGTGTGTGTATGCATAGTTTGCGCACTTTCATTAATTTGTAGATTTCAAAGGTTGCGCATTCGTAATTAAAAGCGAAAAAGTGGAAAACCAATTATTGCCAACTGGCTTTGAGCACCCACCTCAGCCGCTGCCGCACCTATTTTTCTAAATTTCCTAAGAGTCATTTTTGTATTCTGATGGTTATTATATAAAGAGACTTGTTCCTACTTTAAAATGCAGACCCCTAAATAAATATTATCCCTTACTTTGCTTGGTAAAAGTTAATTTATGGGGCTCACAGTTTCTTACACGTGTCGTAGTAATATATGAAAAGAGTAGAAAGATTACTTTTGCATCGCAATCCTTGCATCTCATCCACTCATCCATCAAAATTACCTGTTGCGACTGGAGAAATACCTATACACAGTGGGCACATTCGGAAGGCATTAATTTTTGTAAATATGTGAGTATAATAATGAATAAACAATATTAGAAACAGGCCACTCATTTTTAATCTTGTATGTTCATAAGATTATCGAAGAGAACAACTTGAAATACAAAGCCGTTACACTAATCTTTTATTGACTGAAAAATATATGCAACACAGACTTTAATGGGCTCACGGTGTTTAATGTATGGACTGAACCGAAATAGTTTACACTGACAAAGCTTCCTTTTGCTTCTCCTTCATTTTTACAATTAGCTTAGCTTTACACTGTGAACCAATTTTTTAATTAAATTTTAAGTAACTATTTGAGGTGTGTTCAAACTGCGAATAGTAAAACTTTTAACCAACTTGCAGTGAATCAGCCGGGAAAAGTTCAGCTTTATGGCAATTTTTCTAATTGAAAAATCATTGGCATTGGTTCATATAAGATTGTTTCGATCCAAAATATTGTAGTCGCGTCTGTCAGCACTTTAAGAGAACCGATAAATATCTCCATATGAACGTAATTGAATGGACACTACGGCCGCTAAATGCCAATCACATTGAAAATAGCTGTGGACTTCCAAAGGAGAGAAATAAAAAAGAATATATTAGAACAATAAAACAGCTTGAAATCATAGTAAGCTTTAAATGCTTATTAAAAATGCTATTTATAGTCAAAAAATCAGTTACAAGGGAGAATCGGTGAGATGGTACAATATCTTGTAATAAGCGCCAGCTTCCTCCTTTACGGTACTCAGGGCGAATGCGATGCAACTAACGCCAAGATAGAAAATTGCATTGACGGTTTGGCCCGTTGGCACGAACTTCTTGTGGACAGTTCCGTTGGAATCGTGAAACTAAATGAGCTTCGACTTGATTTTCGACTTCTCCAAACGCGATTTCTTGGTGTGGCTCATCTAGTGGCTTGCCATTCAGACACTTTGACGCCTAGTTTCAGGTTCATGGTGGAAGTACCACGTTTCAGCACCAGTTACAATGTTGTAAAGGATGCTCTCGTCTTTTCTCGCCTCTTTAATGAGGTCTTTCGAATATTGAATTCTGAGCCATTTTCTGGTACTTTGTTAACTTGTGCCGGATGAAACGTGCGCAGACCTTTCGTAAGCCCAAATGATCAGTTAAAATGCGATAAATCGATATTTTGGAGATATTCAACTCGGATTCCATGAATTTCAACAATGATTTCGGTTCATTTTTGATAAGTTTACGAACAATTTCGATAGAGTTTTTGGTGATTACTGATTTTGGGCGGCCCGTATGTTCATTGTCATTTATGTGCTTACAAACACATCTGAATCGTGTAAACAACTCATGAACTCTGGTACGAGATAGACAATACTCGCCATTGACTTTTCTCATCAAGTCAAATGTTTCGGTAAACGTTTTACCGATTAGACAGGGCTAGTCTACATATTAAAGAAAATTTGATATTAGCTCTTTGTTCGAAACTCATTTTTGTACCGCTGCAGCGCGCTGACACAAACATACTTACACTTTAGACTCAATAACTTCGCTTGCACTGAACTTAATGTCAGCAAGCTTTCACTGGAAGTCAGCTTAAAATGTTAGTTCCAACGCATTAACTCATTAAAAAGATGGCGCATCAAAAACATTTTTATGATACCAGTCTTGTTTATGTTGGACTTCACCTTGTAGAAGCCATCATGGGGCAGCAGATAAGCCGATCATTGAGCTTCTTTTCTGAAACTACTCGGCGCTCGGCATATAATTCCTTGAGAATCTCAAGGGAATACCTAACATAGATATTAATTTGTTAAATATCTTTGCTGAAAGAGCCATGTGAGGATTGCATCTAAGTACAGTAACTAACTATAGCTTTTAGTATCCCACTATCAACCTACACATACCCTTTTTAATTGAAAAAATCTATAAGTGATTATGTGAGCAAAACTGCAACAATTTCTGACGAAACCTAAAAGAGGGAGGAGCAAAGATGACAGAAGCCAGTAAACATCAACAACACAATATTACAATAACTTGTCTTTGCCTTTTTCGTGCGACTGAGGTATGGTGGGCATTTCACACAACCAACACCAAATGATGATTCCAGTACAAATAAAAAAATATTAAAAATAAAATAAACAAAAACAGTAAAAAACAATACATCAGCTATTAGATGACAGACAAATGCACATAGAAGAAAACTATAAATTTTAGCACAATGAAACAGGTTGAAAAGCGAAAGAGTAGCGATTTCAATCAAATATATATGGAGATGATTGATAGTTTAATTATAGATCAATGCATCAACAAATATGCAGTATCGCTAAAAACCACATTTTATACTGTAAGAGTTATGAGCATCATAAAATGTGTCAATAATATTTATGTTACGGGTTCTTAGGGAAATTCAATACGTATCTAAGCAAAACTACTGAATCTAAGCGCTGAAAAATAGTTGATTGAATAGTAAAAAATGAGAAAGAAAGAACAACCATAAAGCAAGAATAAAAGTAGTTAGAAATAAAACCAAAAAAGGCAAAAGGAAGTAAAACCCACACACAAAAACAAACTGTGGCTTTTTCAACGATACCTCAAACACAGGCTGCCAATTTACGAGTATTTACTTATTAAGACAGATGTGGGTAGATAATTTGCAGCAACGCTAAAATCCAATAGGCTAGTAGCCAGTGCGACAGCAAGCATTTGAAAAGAATTAGAAGATATTGTAAATTAAAAATTAAACTAAAAAAAACCTTCGAGTGGCAATGGCAATGACAGTGGCAGTAGCGACAAAGTTAGTTCAATTGCTGCCACGCTTCTGAAATTTACGCGTTTTTGGTGTTCCGCATGAGGCGGAATTTATTTAACTCTCGAGCGTGTTTATTTAATATTTTGAAAAACTTTTATTTTTTCACATATGGAAATTAGTGTCATTTAACGGGGAAGCCTGGTTTATGAGGTATAAAAAATGCATCTCTTTGCAATTTTTTTTTTTTAAGGAAAAAATTAATTTAGCACTGCAAAGTTTTTTCTATCTTTTAATGAACATTTAAAAAGTATAAAAAGTTTTGTACTGGCTAAAATAAGTTGAAAAAAATGTTTAACATAGAAATTAGTATAGCGCTGCAACGCTGGAGTTTCCAACTGGCGTACAAGATACAGCTCGTAATTATTATCTAAAGCAAAAAATTCAAATGGATTTCTAATTATCATGATTTTTTATTCTAGATGAACTAAGAAAACTGAGAGAAATTCCAAAATTTCAACTTTTTGGAGGTTTTAAAGAAAAAAATGCCTTTCTAGAAAAAAAAATTCACTTCAACTTGGTATAAAAATCTTGAACAATTTTTTTTAATCTATTTTGTTAGTTCAAATAGAAGAGAATTTAAGGGAACAAGCCATAATTCATTTCAAAAGGTTAATTCGTTTTTTTTTCATTCATGTACGCCAATTCAAAGAAATCATAAAAATGAAAAGTCGAGAAAAGAAGGTAAAGTTTGTACTATAGCTGTCCGGTCACAGCGTAACTACCTAACGCTCGCCTACCTTTGGCTCTGTAACTTTGTGTGAATATTCTGAAATATATTAGGAATCACTTAAAACGAAAAAAACAAAATTGATTTTTTGACCTTATAAACCAGGCTCCCCCTTAAGCCATTTCAGCATGTCAGCAAGCCATTTCAAAACGCTTGAATGATTGAAAGCAAAGAAAAAAGAGCGAGAGGCGTTTTTCAAAACGGAAATTTTCGTTTATACTATTATACTATATATTGGGTAGTCGAAAAAGTCTTCTCGTATTTTTAATCAAACTTTAACTCATTTTTTTATATTTATAATGAACTTTATTAAACCAAATATGTACCATTTTGGTCGACCACCTTTTGCCATTTTTCTTCTAGAGACATTATTCCATCAGTGAAAAACTTTTGTTATTTCTCGGCGAAAAACTGCGACAAATACTTTTCACAGGCTTCTCTTGAAGCCAACTTTACTCCATTAAGGGAGTTCTGCATTGACCGAAACAAATGGTAGTCCGATGGTCAAGGTCAGGGCTATATGGTGGATGCATCAAAACGTTCCAGCCAAGCTCTCCCAGTTTTTGCCGAGTCATCAAAGATTTGTGTGGCCTAGCGTTGTCCTGGTGGAAGACGACGCCCTTTCTGCTGATCAGTTCTGGCCGTTTTTCGATTGCTTGCTTCAATCTCATCAGTTGTTGACAGTAAAGTGTAGAATCAATCGTTCGAGCAGGCTGGAGCAGCTCATAGTGGATGATTCCTTTCCAATCCCACCAAACACACAGCATAACCTTTCGAGGCGTCAATGCTGGCTTTGCGATCAGGCGTTTGCGATTTGTTGAGCTTCACCACACTTTTACCATGATTTTTTTCGCACATTATTGTCGTATTTGATCCACTTTTCGTCTCCTGTTACCATTTGCTTCAGAAATGGCTCAATTTCATTTCGTTTCAGCAAAGAATCGCAGATGTTAATTCGGCCCATTAAATTTTTCACAGGCGATTCATGTGGTACCCAAACATCGAGCTTCTTCTTGTAACCAGCCTTTTTTAAATGGTTCAAAACCGTTTGATGATGAATGTTTAGTGCCTTGGCGATGTCATGGCAGCTTATGTGACGGTTCTGGTCAATCTTTTCCATAATTTCATCGACTTTTCAACGATAGATCGACCGGAGCGAGGTGCATCTTTCACATCGAAATTTCCAGAACGGAAGCGAAACAGCATCGTCTCCGTAAACTTCACAAATTTCATTGGCGGCTTGCGTGGCATTTTATACAAAAATTTCTAAATATAGCGAATTTCTTCATTATTTTCATTAATTTTTGAGCAGCTATAACTTTTTTTCAACTTCTCCGAATTTAATTTTTTTTTGGATAAATGAAGCTTAAAATGTCACCTTTCTAACACCATATGATATGACACAATGTGATTGGTAGCCCTGGAGATAGATGAATCCAACGACATCTATTGACAAAATACGAAAAGACTTTTTCGACTACCCAATATTATTTATATAATTGGTACTTACAACCTTTATTGGATGTTTGGTCGAGTTCCTCCTCTATTTGTGACGTGCGTCTTGATGTTGTTTCACAAATGGAGGGAGTTTTGCCATGGTCTGCAGGGAAGCGACCGTCATTAGAAAAAACTAGTTCTACTACTTGGTTGGAGTTGCATGCATGGACATTCGAACCTAGGCACTTCCGAATGGTAGTGACGTACCAACCCATACGACTACGGCGGCCGCCTATGAGGTTTGCATTTCTATTATTCGATTATTAGCAAATTCCATTTCTCGATACACTCAAGAACCAGTGAGGACTTAACCTCACAGGATGTCAATGCGTTGAGTGCCGGCTGATTGTCGCTCAGAATTGCAATTCGCTCGGCCCAGAGGTTTCTGTTTAAGTTGGTATCTGCAAATAGACAAATCGCATAAACTTCCGCTTAGAAGAAGTTGAGAAGATTACCCATCGACATAAACCGCTTTCTTTTGGGGCCATATATTTCCAGTTCGTTCCTGAATTTCTTTCAATCAGAAGTTTTTAACGAAATAGCAAATGAGCTGGATATCTCAGGGACATAAAAATGTCATTAACCTGTCAAATATCTGAACAATAAATAAATAATTGGCGCGTACTCTTCTGTTAGGTGTTGGGCCGAGCTCCTCCTCCTACTTGTGCCGTGCGTTTCGATGTTGTTCCACAAATGGAGGGACCTACAGTCTCAAGCCGTCTCCGAACGGTAGATATTTTTTTTATGAGGAGCTTTTTCATGGCAAAATAAACACTAGAAGATTCGTAATTACGTGCCGAGGGGCCTTAGCTCTCTCTCAAATTCGAGCTAAAACCTAAAATTCAACTAATCAACTTAGACAATAATAAGAAAGTTATATCCAAACACAAAGATCCAGTTGGTGTTCACTACATGAGCAGACCGAGACTGTTTCACAACTGTAAATGACCAAGGGCGAAGAAACTGTGGAGCATTTTATCTCTAGCTGAAGTTTTTGGGCTAACCATACTTTGACAATCTAACAGAGCTGGGCAATGGTAATTCACTGAAATTTCTAAAGTTTTTCCACTTCTTACGTCGAATTTAATATGTAGCTTCCATTCAATAACACTTTGGAGATGTTAATACCTACCACATCAGCCAACCAACCAACACGTACCTGGACTTGCGCTTTATTTCACTCCATTCTTTTTTCTGTCCTTTTTCTCATTTTTCATCAGCTTCTAACCATTTCCCCCTTTCCCTCTATACTGTGTGATTTTACGCTTATCTGTTCATTTCAGTAAATTATTTTTATATATCACTTAGGACTTGACATGCGTTAGTGGCGGCTTTTGATTATTCCAGTCGACTTTTAATTATCTGAAATTAAATCAAATCAATTCATTCACGAGTTTTGCCCAATTAATTCGGTTGAGCGGCATTTCAAATGCTTTAAATTGCGAAATATCTTTCAGCACAGCAAAGAAAAGTAGTAGGGCTTGTTTAAAATAAATATTTATGTGTATTCCGGTTTAATATTTGTAATTTCATAAATGAATCCATAAATTATTCCATTTTTTTAACATTTTCATAAGCAATAAATATAAATGTTTATCGAATATTTGTGCTTTCCTTTCACTTTTGATGTTTAGATTTTCTACAGAATTCGTTAATAGCAATCCACACATACTATATTTGTTACAGACGACTGTGTCACTCAATTCGTTCTTTAACTCTTTTGGAATTCTAAGAAGCTTTCACGATCACAGTTGGCTATTCATTTGCACATAAAATAAAATAATTGTCGCCACTTCACGATGCCATAAAATGGATTTAAAAGCAAAACATAATCGCTGTTTTGTTGATACAAAAAGTATATAACTTAAAGATACCTAAGGCAAATAAAGGGTAGTTCAAATACGAGTTTCTTGGCAAAAAATATTTATTATGCAAAACAAAATAAAATTTGCACACTGTGCGTGGTGTTGTAGTGGTAACTTGAGTTATGAGCATAGAAAAAAGTCACTCTCGGTCATGTTAGCTGAATATAAAGCTTGAGGAGCAGTTGAATAATTATTTTTAAGATTCGGTATACTCACGTAATACTTTTTTAGTAATTGAGCCGGTTGAAAAGAATGAGGTGAACCACACCACTCCCGTTAAAAAATAGCAGGAACAAAGTTCTGATTTTGGATATGTTTCAGCCGGCCAGGGTAGAGTTATTCGAACTATTGCTGGTTCACTCCAATGCTTTTGACGCTTTCATCAGTCACAGTACTGGATGGACGACCAACGTAGAAAAAATTACATTTTAACAACATCTCAAGTGCGTTTCATTCAAATGAGAAATTCCTGGTACTTTTCGAACAGAAACTACCTGCTTCTTCTTGTGGATTGTTGCGATAACCGGCTAAGCGATTTTAGCCGAATTTAGCAAAGCGGATCAGTCGTTTATTTCTTATGCTAACCGGCGCCAGTTGGCCAAACCAAGTGAAACCAAGTCCTTATCCACCTGATCTTTCAACGCAAATAAGGCCTTTCTATTCATCTGCTACCACCGGAGCCGCTGGGTCTTTAGCATTCAGCATTCCTTTACCTGGATTTGGAGCAGCATTCCCTAAATATGAGCAAGGTTACAGCAACAACAACAATATCGAAAGAAATTAAAAATCCAAGCAATTTTTTAACAGCTTAAAACTTTCACTGATTTTATAAAACTTTGATAAGCCATGTTACTGTGTACCCGGAAATTTTCCAAAAATTCAAATAAAAAATTAGAAGTAATATATAAAAGAAAAATATTAAATTTTTTTCTAATTTTTGTATAAAATTTGAGATTTTTATTTACATATATGTTTTTTGTTAAATAGTGAATAATATTAAACACAAAATAAAAACAGAAAAAAATTTTAACTACAAATATCGGATGCTTTCTAGCTGCATCAGAACTATTGATATCGTTTGACAGCTGGCAATGGTTTGACAGCTAACAATGGACCACTGTAATGACATTTCTGCTCAGTAAGGTTTGGCAAGTAATCATGAATCGTTTAACACAAGAACAACATTTCCAAAATGTGGAAATTCACTTTGAAAAAAGACTATACTATGATCAAAAAGTACCAGGAATATTTAAATAAAACAAAACAGAGTTAAATTTCAGGCAAATTTATTTTATCTCCTTCACAATATGACCCGTCTGAAGCAACACACATGTGCCAACGTTTAACCCAGCGTCCAAGCACCCCTGGTAGGCCGGCGAAAGGATGGCCTTCAGCTCCTTCGTCGCCTTCTCTTTGATCTCCCCTATCGACTGAAATCTCATTCCTTAAAATGGTAACTTCAATTTGGGTAACAAAAAGAAGTCGCACGGGGCCACATCAGGCTGACTAAATTTTCGTTTACAAAAATTAATCAGCAATATGTTGGTGACGTTTGGTTCCAACACGACGGCGCAACTTGCCATACAGCGCGCTTAACAATCGGTTTATTGTAATATTCAAGCCACCATTGATGCCAGATTTATTGGAAATACATAGTAGTCCAAAATCGGACTGAACGAATGTACCATGAAACTCGAAGCAGCGGCGGACAGATGCCGGATATCATATTCGAAAAATGAATTCCTTGAAATTAGCTACCAGATTATAATAAGAAAATACTATTGTCCAGAAAATACCTGTTTTCAATTATCATTTTAAGTTCTCAAGCTCGCAAATAGTAAAAAAAAAATCATGCCCTCAGTTATGATCGACACTGTACTGTACATGTTTTTTCTTCTTTCTTCTAAACCCATATAAATATTGTGCTTTTTTTGCTTTTTATTTTCCGCTGCATTGCAAAAATCACTCTCATTTCGGCACTTTATGTTTATACACGTAGATGTTCATGTTCGTATGTATTTCATGTAGGTGGAAAAACTTAACTAGCACTAACAACAATGAAGCAAGAAATCAACAGCCAGTGGCCAGCTAATCGTAAACTTTTTAACTTACATTTTTATTTATTTATGATATCGTTGTAACTTTTGTTGTTTTATTTTTTTTTATTTTCTATTTGTTACTATCCGCTAAACGGCTGATGCTACTCGCATACATACATATGTACGTACATAATAAATTTCTATGTGTCTGGCTTAACTTAGCCCAGCAGCTCAGTTCGGGTTTTTGTGCTCACTGTAGCCACAAAGCTTTTCTCCGCCTCAACTGCTATTTAGTTGAATTTCAGCTTCATCGCGTTGAACTTGAATTCTTTTTTGCATTTAATTCCGTTAATTTTATAGAATTATTTGGATTTGTTAACTGTTTTCTAAAATCATCAGAGCTGGTGTGTGTTTTTATTCTTAATTCGTTGGTCTACATATAGATGTGTATATATACGTGTGTGTGTGTGTAGAATGAGTGCTAAAATTATATTAATTATTTGACTACACGTAAGCAACAGGTCTGTGCGTTATAACATGTTTAGTTTTCCTTTTTGTTGTGCATATATTAGCTGGAAGAACGTCAGAACTCAAAAAACAAATCAAAAAATCGAGAAAAACGACTTCAAAGTTTTACATCTTCCATGGCTCCATAAATAAAAATAAAGCCATAAATATTTTCATATACTGAGATACCGGGCAATATTGAGCTGGCAATAATTTCCCATATCGCCATGAATTTTTCACACAGCATAACCGAAGAGCTGTCGATCATTTCTAATAATTGTCTAAAACAAAAAAAATTAATTTATGACGTTCTTCCAGTTAAAGTGAATAATTTGAAGATCTTCTGAATATCGTAAAAAACGTGAAATTCCATCGATTTGAAATTAAAAAGAAATGGTCAAATGTATATCTATTTTTTGTATATTTTTTTTTTTTAATTTTTTTTTTTTGTATTTTTTTATTTGAATACCGCGAAGGAGGACTGCGCTTATTGCATGATAATGCACCATCTCATCGATCCACTCTTGTGACTGATTTTTTGACTAGAAATCGCATTTTAACAATCAATCACTCACCGTATTCGCCTGATATGGCTCCCTATGACTTCCACCTATTCGAAAAATTTATCGTTTTTCATCCGTAGAGGCCAGACATACCGACGACCTGAAGAACATTCCGGTCAATGACCTGAAACACTCTTTCGAAAAGCTTTTAGATCGCCCAAAACAGTGTATCGAGGCTGGAGGGGACTATTTTGATTAAATAAACTCAAAGTGATCAGAACAAAGCTCCTGTCGTTTCTATTTAAGCTCAGTCTTGTTTATATTGGACTTCACCCTGTATAATAATAAAGATATAAGGCCTTAAAGTTTCAAATCGATCATTAAATTGATTTTTGGAATTCGCTTCTCCGAAAAAATCAAATAAAATGGTTTTGAATTTTCTGAAGTAATGGCTTAGACAGGTCGGTTATTTTTTTAATCGTTAGCCAAAGTAATTCCACTTAATAGTGAAATATATAAGAAAGTGTTTTTGTTCGTACAGATACTATAACCGATTACTCAGTTCTTTTGCTACCCTCGTAACACCAAACCATTCTTCGACACACTTTACATAATATGAATATAATTAATTATGCGAATGAAATCAAATTAACAAACAATTAATAAAAGTTTTTTTATATTTTTTTTGCAGGCATATTTCTGCGCAGTCGTATGTTGGATGGGAGAAAATTCGTGAATTGTGGAACAAAAAGTGAATGTGTTGTTTAGTAATAAAAACAACAACAAATTTTTTTGTTTCAACCGAAGGTCAGTGCAATTAATCAACAATTGATTGGGTGTGATAACAGATTTCTCTCAGAAATCATCCCCTACCCTGGAACCCCTTCCGTCACAGACCGCGTACCGTTATCTTCAAAAACTGAGCGCACGCGTAGCTCTAACCGCCATCTCACCTTCCCCTCAATAGCATCGCAACGGCATCCCATAAACAACGTACGCTTTGCAGCTCAATTGGCTGCAATCAAAACACAAATCGGCGTATATTAACACCAACGGTGCAACAACAACACGCCCCACTGCCAAGTGGTCGCGGTACACGCCACGCGAATTCACAAGCACAAGTCTGTCGCGCTGTTGTACGTGCGGTGAAAGCGCCCGAGAGGTGTCACTCTGCAGCACAGCTGACCAAACGCGATCGCTACTTCTATCAGGTGAATCCGCAGACGCGCTGGTATACGATATATGAGCGGGTGCCATATTTTCGTTTTGAACCGCGCTTGAGCGGCGTCTACAACAGTCCCTATCCGCACTATATACACCTGCCGCCACAGCAAGGCCAACAAGGTGAGGGTAAGGAACAACATTTGTTGCCGCTACCACCACTTCAACCGGAGCAAACACAACTGCCGCACTTGACTGCACTGCTCGAAGAGCAAAAACATCAAAACCAATTGCATAGACATCAATTGCAACAACAAGAAAAATATTCGCAGCAAACATTTCAGCAGCAGCATCACCTACAGCAACAATTACAGTTGGCATATCAGCAGCAGCAGCAACAGCAACAACCAAAACAACATCAGTTTCAGCAACAGCGCGCACACCAGCAATTCCAATATCCGCAAACGTCTGTCATCACAACCACTCCACCGACGTCTTTCGGCCCCTACGACTACCAACAGTCACAGCCGTCGCAATCGCAAGTGCCACATTACACACAGCTGCCGCCATTTTCACAGCCTGCGCAGTTGCAGCAAACGCAAATAGTGCCGTCGTCTTTGTCACCACCGCCGCTGGCGTCGTTAACGTTGCCGTCGCAGTTACCGCAACAATACAGGAGCGCGCCGGACCAGGCGGGAAACCTCACTTGCAGTTGTAAGTGCCACGACGCCGCCTTTTTGCCATACGACCAGTTACCGCCAAACTAAGAGGCAGTAACAATAAAATAGGCGCACGCCCAATACAAACACACACACAATGTTGGATGATGATAATAATGATTTGCTGGCTGCGGCTTCAGAGATACAACGCAGTAAGTTTTAATTTTTCCTTTTGTTTTTGATTATTTTCAACTTTAATATTCAAATATATTATGTTATAAAAATCACAATTTTCAATAGTAAAAAGTTCGACATTTTTTATGCAAATCTAAAAAATCCCCACCCTTCAGAGCGCTGTGAGTTGTTGTATAACTCAACTGTAAATCCGTTCGCTCCTGCGGCCTTGTTATTCTTCTGCTGCGCTTCTGCTTTTCTATCTACTTGAGAGGCTGTAATAGAATATTGCAACCAATGTTGTGTTTGTTGTTATTGTTATAACGGCATAAGCATCCCTATACATGTATAAGTAATGCTGTTGCAGTGACAGTCCTTGGTTTGATATGGTTCCGATAACGTTGAACCGACTGTGGTGGGAACGACCGTAACCAATGTAGTGTTGTTTTTGTTGTTCGTTTTTTCTGTTGAACACTGCTGTCACCTTTCAGCAGTATGAACAAGTTTTTCACGCATTATTTAGTTACGATCTCAACACCGTAATCAGTCGTCGTTCGTTTTCTTACAGAAGTTTGTACCGGCGTAGACATCTTCTGTGAAATGACTAGCCCACTTGCGTTTTTCCTGTTGGCTAGCATCGCAATCTTTTCTTTCGACTAATCCAACACTCTTCCTGCGATTTCCGAAGGCTCATAATGCCCCACCGTAAACGAGTGTGTTCCTGACAGGCCCAATAGCTATCACCTCTCAGCAGGCAATGACCAAATTTAAAATGCATGTTTACTGTGAAAACCTCTAGAAACGCGCCATGAAATAGAAGGGAATCCGCAATAAATTATTTTTTTTGTTCAAGTTGGAGGAAAATAAATAATTTCGGTAATCCTGTAAAATTCATTTTCATTAGAACAAACAGTAAAAATCTTACCCACGCAAGGTATTTTGAGTTCATCGCACATTTCAGCTGTGATAATGTTGAGCACCCACCCAACTCGTATTCCATACGATCATATCGTTGTCCTAAAGCGTCATTGTATCGTTTTGTTGGAATGTGGTGGTTCTAGTGTGGTGGAGTGAGAGTCAAGTGGTGAAATTTTTGACTGCTGCTCTCGCAACGATGATACCAGGTTTGGCCAATCTACTATTGTGCTCGGCAGCCGAAATCTGCCTGCTTTTTTCGCACATATTCATACATTCGGCCAATCAATCGCTGTTCAGACATCAACGAAGCAAATTGAGCGAAGACTGTTGGAGTTTTTTTTCGTATGTCACCACAGAATCTCAGTTTTCTCGTAAACAAACCACAGTCATCACCCTGGTTACATCAGCCAATCAGCTGATTCTTTCAAATTCGCTGAGAGCCGGTTAACGGTCCGATCTTGGCCACACCTTTAAAAATATAATATTTTCACCAGGTGTTTTTGCCATTTTTTTTTGCTTCGCTGATGTTTTTATAACTGTATCAAAATAGTAGTCCCACCCAGTTCATCGGATCTTACAGTTTAATCGTTTAGCTACTCCTTTTTTAAACCGAGTGGCAGACACGTAGTTTGATAAATCCTTTTAAGCTGGAATCTAGTGCTACATACTTACTACCATACATACATATGTATATCGAGTGTCGATGAACTTCGGCGGCTTGTCATTAGCGAATTTTGTGGTAGAGATTGATATTTTTCTTCGCTTATGCCAACGATTCGTTTCACCAATTAATCTCGGTCTATTATACTGTGTTAAGGTATATTATTTTCAATGTTAGGATTATTATTTAGCGCCTCAATCCGAACTTTGGTATTTATGCCTAGTAATCAAACCTCAAAGGATTTTGCTCCATCTCGGCAAAATTTTTTTACGGTGGATAAAAGTTTGAATTTGTTGGTAAAAATGCAATCAATTTATTGTATTTGAAAATTTAGCGAGTCGTTTATTTGTAGAATATTTTAGCTCTCTTGCTTCCACTAGAACGGGTGTTATTGAAATTTTTTCATATAATTTTTGGAAAAGATAGTCAAATGGGCAGTTAGAGGGGTGAGAGAAGAGGCATATGTAAACCGTGACAGGGAATTATTTACTTTAATACAAAAATATTTACATTCATATCGCTGGGTCTTTGCTCCCTCGCGGAACTATAGGAAATTTTATAATTTATATGTCGCTGGTTTGCTCCAAGCGTGTCATGCTCCAAAAGCCAAATGTTGAGAAAAGGCGTTCGAAGGTTTCAATTTGCATACTCAGACTCCCTAAGTAAAAGCAGAGACATTTTTTCATCTACGATTTTTTCTAAAGATACTGTTAAATGATATCGCCATGAATTTTTTAAAAGAACACTTATCTAAAAATTTCTTTTTCTACTTCAGTATACTTTTTTCGAACAATGGTTTTATGAACAGAATGGTTAAAGAAACTGGTATGTGGGTTTACTATTTGAATAAAGTTATTAATTTTATTAAAATTTAATTTTTCCAAGGTCAGTATAAACTACGTACGTACGTAATTATTAATTTCCATCCAAATACGCGTATGTATATTTGCATACCCACAACAAATACACAGCCATACTTCTTGAATTTTCTCCTCTGCAATTAAATATGCATTATTCCTCCATTGCAGAGGTAGTTGTGCAGATTATTGCATACTTGTAAAAGCACAAAACTTCATCTCAATTCGAATTGTCACGAAAGAAGCCTATTAATGCTGGTTATACACGGCGTATACGTAATTTATTTTTAATTAACACTTGCATTGCGCGTGCATACCTTCATCCTTCCTTGTACATATGTATATCGCGCAAATACTTGCACGTTACGTGTACGACATCGCGTAACGGTATAAGAGTAAAACATTAAAATGCATAACAATGATGGCAAAAATGTAGAAAATACAGCAGGAAGGGTCAAAATGGAGGAGGAAATACTCTGGGAAGCAATGCGGAAAAAGTTGAAGCGGTATGATTGTTTATTGCAAGTCAATTACACAGGGCACGGCAGTTAAAATGGCAACAGGGCAATAAATTCAAACAAGCATAAGTAAAATTGTACTTATGTGAACGGAAGTGAGCGATTGGCAGACATTTTCAATTAGCTTTTATGGATGAGCCCGATTTTTGGAACAACAGCTCGTTTATGGTGCATTTACTTGCCGCTAACTATACTAAAGTCTTTTTGCTCTAGTAGACTACTTGAGAATTTTGGTATTTGAAATTTTAAAGCATGTGGGCAAAAAGTAAGGTGAATTTGATTGTAAAATGAAAAATCTTTATTTATTCTTGTAAATCAATTTCATCCCCTCACGATGCAATACACTTATGCCAACGATTTTTCCGATCCCCGAAACATGCCAAATAGTCCATTTTGGGTATATGCCATCAGCACCTTCTTCGATTCAGCTTTTATCTCCTCAATCGACTCGAAACGCGTACCCGGAGTGGTCTCTGAGTTTTGGGAATAGCCAGAAGTCACACGGAGCCAAATCAGGCGAATACGGTGGTTGCGGAACGATATGCGTGGAATTTTTGGCGAAATGGTCACGAAGAACGAGTGCAGTGTGAGAGGGTGCATTATCGTGATGCCAAAACCAAGAGTTGTTGGCCCACAATTCTGGTCTTTTTAGACGAATTGCTTCACGTAAACCATGCATAACGCTCAAATAATATTCCTTATTAACAGTTTGGCCAGGTGGAAGGAATTCATAGTGCACCACACCACGAAAATCGAAAAAAACTGTCATCATGACCTTTATTTTTGAACGACTTTGACGTGCTCTTTTCGGTCTGGCCTCGCCTTTAGCACGATATTCGCTTGATTAGTCGGTTGTTTCAGGGTCGTAAGCGTAAATCCAAGTCTCATCTCCCATAGTGATGCATTTGAGCTTGTCCTGATAGTCTGAAAGCATTGTTTCACACACATCAACGCGACAACTTTTTTGCAAGAAAATAAGAGTTTTCGGTACCAAACGAGATTTGACTTTTCGTAGGCCCAAATGGTTTTCACAGATCCTTCTGATATTCCGATCGTAAGGTCTTTAACAGTCAACCGACGATTTTTGAGCACTAACTCATTCACTTTATTGACGTGTTGGTCATCTGTTGACGTCGATGGTCGTCCGGAGCGCTCCAAGTCATCAACACGCTCTCGACCCTCTTTGAAGTCTTTGTACCACTTAGTGGTTTGACAGATAAATTCACCTTACTTTTTGCCCACAGTAGTATTATGTCATACGTTTTAAAAAATGGCCTGGAAATCCGACTGGAAAAAGTGCTTCGAAAATTTCATTTCATTTAGTTTATTTCAAGTCTACAACATAATAATAGCTTCTTAAAGCTAATATGAGCTTAAATTCCAAAGGACTGTTAAATAAACAAATTAAATAAATTAAAAAAGAGTTTAAAAATTCATAAAATACCCTCTTTTAGAGCTCTAGTTACGATATGAAAGTGAATGTTCCGTAATAGAGATGAACAATCGATTTCCCCTTTAATTACACTAAAAACAAAATACAGTGAGAGTAAAGACCTTCTACTCTCTAGAGATTTTAAGTTAATTAAAATCAAACGGAAATTGTAGAAAGGGATTTGAGAGTTTTAACCACCTGAGAGCATATTTAAGGAATACCTTCTAAAGACGTTTAATTCTCTCAATTGCAAATTGGAGGGAAAGCCTCCAGATTAACGTTGCATATTGTAATCTAGAGCGAACAAAATATCTGAACAATAATTTGAAAGTGTAAGGGCCCGAGAACTTGAAACTATTACGCCGTATAAAACCTAGTATTGAGTAGAAGTACCTACTTTCTACAAAGTTAATGTGACTCTTGAAATGAAAAATGGGATTTAAATATCGCATCTACATAGATCTTTGAATTCATCAACAGATGGAAGTAAAATATTAGCCATTCTTTGAGATGATGGAAAGAGATTTTGATTTGAGTTGGAGGTGAAAGTAACTTGAAGACATTTCTTGAAATTTAGAGAGTTGCCAGAGTTACTATACTTCAACCGCGAACGAGCGCATTAATATCCGATTGCAACAAAGGGACATCCTTAGTATTTCTAATCGCAGAAAATATTTTCAAATCATCAGATTATAGAAGAAAATTAGCAAACAAAAAACTGGTACTAATATCATTAATAAATGAAATGAATCATAGAGGCCCCAATATACTGCCTTGTGGCGAGCATTAACGCTCAATCATTATCACCCATCGTCTAACGGTTAAATAAGATGTCAACCATTGAAAGAAGAAAACCACAAGAAAGCCAACCGAAGCTAATTTACGCAATGCAATTGTTTGAGAAACTCTCTCAAATGCTTTAGAAAAGTCCGTATAAACATAATCGACTTTAAATCCTTGAGCAAAAGTTGAAAACAATATTCATACAAAACAATTAGGTTGGAAACTGTAGACCTACCCATGAAAAATCTATGCTTATTTGGCGAAATTAAGGCCCTCGCCTCATTTGAAATGGTGGTTTTTGGGTGTTTCCCTGTGCATTTCAGTTGTTGTACAAAAAGTTATCAATCTTCAAAAATGGTCTTGTCGCTGGCGACACGGATCTCGGGACTCACAGGTGTCTGAAATCAAGAAGACAAAAAGCTTCCTGTTCAGTGTGAATGCCGCTATCGTGTGAACTACGATCTTTAAAAAAAAATTGACAAACTGGCGGACGTTCAAAGATGAAAAACAATTTTTTGATCCTTTGTTTTGGCCTTAAAGGTATGTAGTTCACACGATAAGGGCATCAATTCTATGTCATTTAAATTTTATATCATCAAAATCGCTTCAGTAGAACCGGCTATATCTGTGTCCATTGTCCATGTGAAGAGCATTTTTTGAAAACTGACAACTTATTGAACGAACCTCGTATGGCCATGGCCAAAAAAAACATTTTTATTTGTTAATAATGAATCAGAAAATAAAATAATGGAAACATCTTTTTTCGTTTCCCTTTTACACACTTTTAAAGAAGCACCCAAAAAACATCATTTCGAATGAGGCGAGGACCTTAAACTTTCACTCGTAAAGCACATTCCTTATTTTACAGTTCCTTTGAAAAGTCTATTAGAATATAGTAGAAAGCTTCAAGATCAGCCCATAATTGCACACTTATGTCACTTTTGAAAATTGGGTTAATAGCTGTGATTATTCTACGTTACCGAAACGAACCGAATTTATATCTGGCCAAAGAATGTCACTCAGCAGCATTTTTCTACGTGTGTGGGAAATATTTTGCTACTACTACAACAACATCGAAGTCATTTCGGAGAAATATTTTCATTTTGCTGTGGAGAACGAGTGAAGGTTGCCTAATATTTTCAAATGAGGATATAAATGTGGCTCTGGTGGAGTTCAAAATTTATTAAAATCTAATATTGATCCGGCAAGTGATGACAAGATGCTGGATTAGAGCTCAGTTATAGCCAACCAGAAGCATTCCACCTACATTTATAGGGAATGTTAATGCTGCTACAACAACAACTAATGTTAATTTATCCATTGTTAGGTCAGAAATATACATAGCAACCCTAGTGCATATATTTTCTATGTCGTAAACTGTTTGAGTTCGATTATTTTGCTGTTAGGATTGCGTGTTCGAGCACATAAATTGTTGAATTAAATACTTAGGTATTTCATTTAGTAACGTGTGGAAGAGCGCAATCAATATAAAGTAATAGCAAAATAAAACACATAGCTATAATGTCTTAAACAATAAATAAAATCAGCAGATATAGGTAAAATAAACAGCAAAAGCTGCCAAAAATACAGAAAAACGTATCTACAATTGAATTAATTTGGCTTCATTTACTGAATCAGCTAATTTATGTACCTATACGAAAGTTAAGATGGTGTGTTAAAATATAAAGTCGCTATTGACTAACTTTCATGGAGCACGGCAAGATGTTCGGCAAGCAATTCCTAGTGGGTTGTTACTGGGAAACTACAGGGAAACGCCCCTGAAGGCACTAGCGAGTGATTGGGCCAGCTTCCAAGCAAGTCAGGAGACATCTCTTCGACTATACTGTCGAGGTCCAGGACAAAGACTACTTGATCGGACAGTTTACAGACAGTTATTAAACGGCATTCATCAGGAGTATTTTACCACCTTCCCACACTCCCGACCCCCGATTGCCACCAAGGGAGTCCAACCACCATTCATTGCAGACGAAACGCATTAGCTGTTTCGTCAAAACCGCGCAAGTTTGGCTCAACTACGTTCATGTTGAATTCTTACTTATCCAGAATCTATGCTGACATACTAAATATATACATATGTCCGGCATGTGAGGTACCGCTCTCAAACCCCCTCAGCTAACACCACTCTCCCTCTGGCCCCAACCCATCGCTTGGTTCCTGGGCCTATCGTTAGATTATTTAGACGACGACGATCGATGACTAATCACACTAGCAGGGCTTAATAAAGTGATAAAACAAGAACAACTAACATTGAAGCTTTGTTTTGCATACTTGGTTATATTTATTTAATTGTAAGGACAGCCATACTATGCGATGCACTCTGAAGAGGTAACTCGTTGGAATACTTGATACTGTTCTGATGCTGGTCAGCGAAAGTTGCTCCCATTTAATACAACCATGTGAGCGATTCCTTGTCAAGTGAACCAAATATTTTCAACATTATCGTCAAATCTTCTAAAAATTTTACAGTATTATTCATTCCAGCGGCCTCGACAGTAAGGCATCGTCCTCACACTTTTCCAAATTTTCTTACTTTCCCTGTTTAAAAAAAAACAAAAAAATATCAACCCCACAAACTTATCCTTTCTATTTTTATTCACGCACAATAGTCAGCGCATTATTTGCAGTGTGGCTGCTAAAACAAGCAAAAAAAGGGAAAACATACAGTTACACGTTGCATCAGTGGCGCCAGCAAGAGGAAGTGCGATCTTTCTGGCTGAAAAATGTGAAACACAGATGGCGCTCCAAGCAGTAAAGAAGACGTTGTTCCTAAGCAACGACGGGGGGGCACTCCCACTATTTAGGACTGGCATGCTAATCACCTACCCTGTCAGAAATCAAAACAGATTAACGAAACCAACGCAAGACTGAGTCTTGTCGAGGCCTTATGCCCCCGAGAGGAGTGAACAAGGAAAAAAGTTCATTCCAGAGATTAAAAAACCTCTCTCTCTTCTTCAAGAATGACGGATTCCTTTTATTTTTCGAGTTTAAAAAAAAAAACTCAATAATAACTGAAAATCTAAACTTGTACTGTTCCAATAGGGTGATTCAATGGGAATTGATCCAAGTATTTGTCGTAAGCATAGTAAGAAATAAACTGAAAAAATTTTGAAGAAAAAAACTTAATAATTTTGAGATTCATGCAATGCGAAAATTTTTGATATAGAGGTGTTAAGGTGAAATAACTTCATTGCTGTTTAACATTTATATATATTGGGTGCGCAACTAAGTTCCCGCTGTTTGTCGATAAATGCCGCCAGCAGTGTGTGCTAGTCGATTCTAACATACCCCAACCACCATAAACCAAGCTTAGACACATAGTAAACAAACAGCTTCGACACATTAGTGATTTTGTTTTGGTATCATATACTTTTGGTTTTGTAAAAATGTCTGATTTTGTGCCGAATAATCGTCATTTGCGGGAAGTGTTGATTTTCCTATTTCCTTCGAAAAAAAACGATCAGCCGCCGTAGCATGTAGCGCGTCGAAAGCTACAAAAAGTTTAAGGAGATGCTGCTTTAAGTAAAACAACGTGCCAAGATTGGTTTCGTCGCTTCAAAGTCGGTGATTTTAATGTTGACGACCGTCCGCGTGAAGGAAGACCAAAAACCTTCGAAGACGCTAAATTGGAGGCATTGCTCAGTGAGGGTCGTGTCAAACGCAAGAAGAGCTTGCTTCAGTATTAGGAGTTACCCGCCAATCCATTTCCAAGCGATTGCATGGTTTGGGAATGCTTCAGAAACAGGGGACTTGGGTTCCTTATGAGTTAAAACCTAAGGGATCCTGAATGTCGTTTTTTCACCTGTGAACAACTGCTCCAGCGGTAAAAAGAGAAAAGGAAGGGTTTTCTTCATCGCATCGTAACGGGTGATGAAAAATGGATTCATTATAGCAATCCCAATCATGCTTCTACGTCGTCGCCTCAGCCGATTATTCACGCTGCGAAGGTTATGCTATATATTTGGTGGACCAAGTTGGTGTTATTTATTATGAACTGTTAAAACCAAGCGAAATCATCACTGGGGATCGGTATCGACTTCAATTCATGCGATTGAGCCGAGCACTGCGCGAGAAGCCGCCGCAAAAAGCGGAGAGGCATGAAAAAGTGATTCTACAGCATGACAACGCTCGGCCTCACGTTGCCAAACCTGTTAAAACCTACCTGGGAACACTGAAATGGGAAATCCTACCCCACCCGCCATATTCTCCAGATACTGCGCCGTCCGATTATCACCTGTTCCGATCGATGGCGCCTGATCCAGCTGACCAGCAGATCTACTCATATGAAGACTTAAAAAAATGGCTTGAGCCGTGGATAGCCTCAAAAGATGAACAGTTTTACAGCAACGGTATACGAGATCTACCAGAAAGATGGGGAAACGTAGTAGCCAGCGATGGGTAATACTTTCAATGATTCACTTGTAACCATTTTTTCAGAACAAAGTTGTATTTTCATAAAAAACAGCGAAAACTTAGTTGCGCACCTAATAAATATTTATTTTTGTTTTTTAAGTTAAAAAAAATTTTATGATAAAAAAAATTTTATGATAATTTTATGATAAAAAAATTTTTTTATCATTCTTGTAATCATCTAAGGTTTTCAAAATAAAGTAGTTCGAAATATCGCTAAAGCCCCTTAGTATGTACGGAACGATCACCCACACAGAGACCTACAGTAGCACACAGTCAAAGAAACGATAACTCTTTGCGCTGCTAAGCAAGCAAAAAGGATTAAGTATCACATCTTTTTGGGACGAGGCAAATATACAAACAGACTAAAGAGGATTAATCCACCGAACCGAGCAATTTTAACGTCTGAAAAAAAAATTAAAAATATTCCACCGCAGGTTTGGTTTTTCTTTATTAACATCTGCAACTATGCTCAGTAATTCCTGCAAGTTTCAATATAGGATCCCTTTAACTTTTAAAGTTATATTCAAATACGTACTGCAAATCAGTGGAAAATAAGAAAATTTATATTTAATGGAGGTTTGCACTTTAATTTCGACGGTCTTTTGAGCCCAAGTTAGAATATAACTCGATTCATTTTTTCAGATTTACCAATAAGTGACTGAGAACAGTTGTGCTGAAAAATAACGTTTTATTGTTTTTCCTTCAAGCTTAGTTCAAATTCATTAGCTTTGCGCTGCATTGAAATCCTGTGGTGGTTTCGGTAGCCTTTGATACAGTTAAACACTAAGACCAACTTAACTTGCATAGCTACAATTTTAATAGTTTTATATAAGAAAAAAATATATATATGAGATATAAGAATTCACACATGTAATGAAGGAAAATTATTGGATTTGTTTCTCACCATTTCACAAGCCTTTACCGTTAACACCATTTACAAAGAAACCGCATTTTTCTATACTTGCTTCCAATACATGATTTCTTACCTATATTTGCATTCCCAAGTTATGCACAAATTTTTAGTATACCCTTAAACACTAGCAAATAAAACACCAATGTTTATATGTCTATGTATGAAGTAACTCTAAAAATAAATTCCATTTCCATTAGCTTTCGTTTTGATTGCTTCGATTATGTTTTTCGCGCTGTAGCTGGCAAACAAGACAAAGGCTGCTAAAGCAGTCAAGCGGCAGTTATTTCTCCAGTCAGGCAGTTAGTCAGTTTGTCAACCAGCAAGTCAACCATCATAAATTATTTCAACTTCATTTATCCTTTAGTTATAACTTACATTCGAACCGCTCGCTGCACCTCCTGGCTGCTCTATATTTTAGCTGACCTTTTTTTGCTTAGATATATGTACTGTGTGTTGCTTCCTGCCTTGTTTTGCGGTGTACGACGCAACGTATGAGTAACCCACAAAGTATGTCAATCAGTTTGCCAGTATGTCTTAGTCTTCTATTATGGCCGGCAATGTAAATCAGTTGCCATTTGTTTTTGCGTATGGATATCTGCTATGTCTTTCTCTCTCTTTCTCTCTATTCCACTTACCCTTTCGTTTGGTAATTAATTTTAACCCTTTCTTGGCTACATTGTCATGCTGCCCCACAGCACCTAACCATAGCATATCTGTGACCACAAACAAAAAGGGGCTAAGTCGACTTAAGAAAGAATTAACTTGTATTACAGTCTGTTACATAAGAGCGTGGTCAATGTTAAATAACACAGGCCTGCGAAATCTTGCTTTTTTACAGTTTCTAAAACCGCTATGGGTGTTTCCTGAAGGTTTTTTTATGCTGAAAACGAATATGACCTTGAAAATGCTCCAGCACGTCAGGATTTTTGGCAATTTGAGGTTAAATAGTCAAAAAATGCAGATCTTGGCCATTTTTTTAATTTTTTTTTGAGCAAGGTAAAGTTTTTTTTTAATTTTCCACAACGGCATCGCAAAGTACTACTCTTTAGCTTTAAGGCCCTTTTTTAAACATATTTTTACGATTAATATAAAAAAAGTTATTCTATTTTGAATTGGAGACTTTTAGATATGCAAATTCAACCTTTCTAACTCTCTAACGCCCCTGTAAAGGGCGAATTCAAAATAGTATCGACAAATTCGGAAAATTTATAGGCATGGCTTACGTCTGCGAAGCTGCATTTTCATCAGAGCCCACACATTTTCTTTGGCATTTGCATCCGGTGACTGAGATGGCCAATCTAAAGTGACAACTCCGTTTTGACGACATCGTTCCCACGACAGTCGATTCTACGCTACCGGAGCGACCCGGATTTATATTCGCCTAAGGGCGGCTACTACTCAGCAGCATTTCCCGTACATGTATGGGGAGTGTTTATACTGCTACAATAACAATAACAACCACATCGAAGTAGTTTCGGAAATAATTTCAATTTTGCTGTGAAGATTACCCAATATTTTCGAATGAGGATGTAAATGTGGCCCTGGAAGAGTTCAAAATTTATTAAAATCTTCTATTGCTCTGTGAAATGATGCGATACGCTAGGTTAGAGCTCAATTATAGCAAACCTGCGTTTTTTGGATTTTTTACCATCATGTCAGAATGTTTTTGGAAGAATTTGAAGGTTTAATTTAAGGTCCTGGAACCGAAAAATTATTGTAAATCTGTAAAAATATTTAATATGGAGAAATAGATATCAAGTGAATAAATACTCGTAATATGAAGGAAATATAAAAATTTTAATTATTTTTTTTTTGTTTTGTTTTTTGGATAATTCCATTTTAAAGCAAGTGCGCAATGTCCTTTGAAACTTTTTAAAAAGGCAAGGTAGTAAAAAACTTAAAAACGTATATTAGTGGTGTGAATTTCTTCGAGTTTTATGATTTCGGCATACCGGGATTTTCGGGATTAGTCCCAGCACTTAGATATTAATTATTTTGCAACAATTTAATTCGAAAAGAACTGCACCAAGCTGCATTGCCTGAGAAGCTTTCCTGCCATATAATAAATGAATTTTAAAGATATTTTTTTATTAGCGAAAATCCATCAGCAAAGAGACAAAAAATAATTCTTAAATTTATACAAATTTAAAAGTGCTTAAGCACGTACATATTTGATAAAATAACTTCAGATATGTCGAAAAAAGCTCGATGCAAAAAGATTAAAAATCGAAAGAGAAACTTTTTGACTCCATTTCCCGTTTTATGCGGGAGAAAACCTGCGTAATTATGATTCGAACTTGAAATGATGCAGTCAGAACTTAATTTTATTATATAAAGGGTTTTCAAATAAGAGGTGTTATTTTGATATTCAAAGAAAAATGCTATTTTTTAATATAAATGATCGGATGTTTATTTCATTATAAAGAGAAAGGTATGCCGTTAATAGTGGAAAATAACATCAGGCAAAGGACCACCACGACCACGCATAATCGAATTGCAAAGTGGCTGCCCGATGTCCTCGATAGTCTCACGAATTCCATCTTTGAGGTCTTGAATCGACCCTGGGCTGTTGTCGTAGACCTTCTCTTTCACGTGGCCCCAAAGAAAAAAGTCACAAGGTGTTAAATAACAAGATCTCGGTGGCTAATTGTGATCAACTTTTCGAGAGATACGAGTAACACGGTCCGCAAACTTTTCCCCGTAAAAGATCAATGGTTTCGTTGCCTGTGTGGCACGTAGCGCAGTCTTGTTGAAAATAAACAGTGTCCAGATCAATACCATCCAATTCCGGCCATAAAAAATCGTTAATCATCTCTCCTGGTTAACACTTAACAACTGTTATTGGAAAAACCTTTATATACGTAACTGATGAGGATGGCCGCTCATTAAAATTTCAGTAATTTGCAGAGTTAAATATTGAGCACAAAAACCCAGCTGATTTCTATCACAAAAGTGTTGTAAACGCAAAGTGCTTTTCAATGTTGCTTTTTTCCTGTAAAAGGGGATTTTTAAGTATCCATTTAGTTGCGTTAGATATTAGAAATCCCGAAAATCGCGGGATTCTTCTATTTCATATCTATACAAATTTTTGTATGAATATTAAAGAAACATGAGCTTTAGCTTCATTTTTTAGTAGCAGGTATGAGCGTCATTTAGCCGGGAAGTAATAAAGGTAAAAGCAAAAATTGTTTGTTAGGTTTTAGCTTAAATCATATATCATAGCTTTATCATAATTTTGTTTTTTGGCATAAACCCAAAAACAAAATAAGCGATGACATTGAAAGATACAAATATCAAAGAACGTTTTGCCCATGCTTCGAAACGGTAATTGAAAAATATTTCCAAATTTCACTCACATTTTCCTATTATTCCTGAATGTCAAAGGCCGTTTTTCACACATTATCGATTTATATTGATTTTTCGTCAACCTCGTACAAAAAACAACTAAAATATTGGGAGGTAGAATTAGTTTTAAAGGTGACACACAGATGGCGCTATTTATCACTTTATCGCGTTGGCAATACTGAATATATATTCATGACAAAGCCTCATCCCTAGGCTTTGTTTATCAGTATCTGTCATTCCGCTGAAGTATAAACAACGCAGTGTTTTCGTGCTCCGAGTATGTCAACTTTCGTGCCGTCGAAACGCAATTTGCGGGAAGCTTTGCTTTTCTGCTTCAATTTGAAAAAAATACAGCCCAAGCCCGTGAATTGCTGCAGGAGGCCTACCCAGACCATACTCCGTCGATTTCAACATGTGAGTACTGGTTTCGACGATTCAAAAGTGGTGATTTTCACACCGAAGACAAGGAGCGTCTTGGCCAGCCCAAAAAGTTCGAGGACGCGAAATTGGGGGAATTGGTAAACGAGGACTCGTTCCAAACCCAAGAAGAGCTTGTTGAATCATTGGGCGTTGATAAATCAACCGTTTGCAAGCGTCTAAAAGCGATGGGAATGATCCAAAAGCAAGGACATTGGGTCCCGTACGAGTTGAAGCTGCGCGACGTCGAACGGCGATTTTTTACGTGCGAATTGCTGATCGAGCGACAAAATCGGAAGGGTTTTTTGCATCGGGTGGTGACTGGCGACGAAAAATGGATCCACTACGATAACCCAAAACGCAAAAAATCATGGGGTTTGCCCGGCCACGCATCAACGTCGACGGCCCAGCAGAATATTCACGGCAAGAAAATCATGCTCTGCATTTGGTGGGATCAGGTCGGCGTCGTATATTTTGAGCTGCTCCAACCGGGCGAAACAATCACGGGGGACCGTTACCGACTGCAATTGATGCGTTTAAGCCGGGCATTGAAAGAAAAACGGCCGGAAACGGTAAAAAGGCACGACAAGGTTATTTTGCAACATGACAACGCTCGGCCGCATGTTGCTCAACCTGTCAAAAAATACCTTGGAACGCTTGGCTGGGAAGTGTTACCCCACCCGCCGTATAGTCCAGACATAGCTCCCTCCGATTATCATTTGTTCCGGCATATGAGTCTCGATTTGGCGGACCAGCGGTTCTCCTCGTACGAGGCTACCAAAATATGGGTTGAGTCATGGATAGCCAAGCAGCGGCCAGAATTTTGGAGAAACGGCATCCGGAAATTGCCCGAAAGATGGGCGAAAGTTGTAGCTAGCGATGGCCAATACTTCAAATAAAATATTTTGTACCGTTTTTTCACAATAAAGCCCCAAATCTTCGAAAAAAACCTTTAAAACTAATTCAACCTCCCAATACAATAATTCCTTGATTCCTGGATCTAAAGGGGGTATTCTGGTCTAGACGCCTTAATTTTAGGTTTTATTAATATTGGTAAAGTATAAAAAATTAATAAAAAAAAAACAAAAAAAATCGTGGAATTACAAGCCGGCGGAGTAGGGGCTACATAAAAAACGGTGCCCACATGGTTGACATGATTCCAACCCTTGTAGTGATCTAAAACAAACAAATTAAAAAAATTCTTCATTAGTTAGGATGTCGCTATCGCGTTACGCCAAATCAAAGAAAAAAAATCACAAAATGGCGTCAACTTGAAAAAAAATATTTTGTACCTTCTTTTTTTACCTTGTCAAATTTTTTAAAAATACTTCAAACGTAAATTTTTCAAAATCCGAGGCAGGCGCAATAGACACATGTATAATAAAAAAATTCTTATCAAACTTTAAGGCGATCGGTCAAGTAGAACTTGAAATATCATGACGACTATCTAAAAAAAGTAGTTTTGAGAAAATCGCGTTTAAAATTTGAGCAACAATTCCAATACTCGTAGAATAACTTAGATCATAATATTTTCTACTCACTCTGAATTAATCGGCGATATATTTCCAGGTATATATTATAGAAGTATAAAGTATATATATATATATATATGTATATGTATGTATAGAATAAATAAAGGTTGTGTGGGATACAAAAAATTTTCTGGAAAGAACTACTCCTCAAGTCGTCCGGAAACATCTGCCGTTCATTGTGCGTCACAAAATCCGCTGTATCTCCGAAAGTAACGGGAATTTTGAAAAATCCGCTGAAGGGCATATTTTTGAAGGTCTAAACTTTGAAAATATGCAAAAAAATCGATTTTTTTCAAATTTCTAGACCAAAATGCCCCTTAAGTGAAAAACTAAGGTGAAAACTTACAAAAACTGAGCTCTAGCATTGCACAAATATCGATTTTCTCTTGGCTGTGTTATCGATATGCATCTTTTTCGATTTGCTACATTTTAATTTTCAACAGATGTTTTCATAATTTTCTCTTTGACAATCACTTTTGCACACATTTCCTTTATACCATTATTTCTTAACTAAGTTTTTTTTTTTTTTTTACCCATTCACCATTACACAACTACCCTACTTTACACAATCTCTAGATCTTTTTCTATTTTTAACTGCTCTCTCGCATATTCCACAAATCATTATGAAAGTCTCTAATAAACCTTTGTGGCAGCCAATGAAGCTTAATGCCAAACGTGCCAAAGCAACGTAACATGGCCACCGGTTAAAGTCGTCAACCCTTTTTATTTGAGTGAAGTGTTTTTTCCACTCATTGCCTTTTATAGTGCATACATATATATGTGCATACATGGTTGTTGTTAGTTAGTTAGTTGTTGTTTTGTTTGTTGTGTCGTCTTTCATATAGAAGCGGCACTTTATATTGACTCTGTCTTGTCTACTCTTTTGTTGTGGTTTGCTGTTTTGTTTTTATGTGCTTATTTTGCTTTTCTCGTTGTTTTATTTTTATTTTATTATTTTCGTGGCGCACGAAAGCATGGAAGAAATCTTGTTAGTAGTATTGATTTTTTTATTTTTCACTACCTTCTTCAGTAGCCGAAGCAAGCTTTGCACGTTCGAATGTATTAAATATTAAATATTCTTATTCTTATATGCATTAACCTGTACATTTACCGATGTAGTTGTTTTCTTCTTATTGTGAAACCTTCATTTGAGTTAAT